>VUQK01009012.1:52432-64328 GCA_015106715.1 Bujurquina vittata | reverse complement strand
ACCCTTTCCTGCTGCAGAAGCCGGTTCCTAATTTTGGTGATTTTTTTTGGGTCACGTTACATACCTGCATTCTCCCCTGACCACAAAACGCGTGTCCTCTTCTCCTTGTTGCTGTTAGTGCTGTGTGAAGTTGCCTTTTTTTTTTTAACAGCTTATCCCTGTTTTTCCTCTCATTGTCTCTGGGGTATTTGTTGCTTGAGTGCAAAGAAGCCGGTGGCAAGTACAGCAGGAGCCCATTAGCTTTGTCTCCATCTGTGATTGGTTTTGCCTGCGAAACAGAGAGAGCAGCCATGAATAATTGATGTGTATTGTGCAGTCAGTCACTGGACACGCAGGGAGAGAGGAGAGGAAAACAGAAGCTGCTGCCCTGAGACACCGAGGGAAACAAGAGGGGGGAGAGAGGAAGAATGTTACAGAGAAGAGAGAAAGGTGGGAGGGATGGAGAGAAACACAGAGCAAGAGCTTTAAAATAGCTCCTCAGTAGTGCAAAGATTAGGCTGCCCTGTATCGCCTTTGTTCTGCTGTTGCAGGTTTGTGCTCAGAAATGTTTCTAGACACATGAGTTCCCCTTTTTTTTTCCTGTTCAGTGAAGAGTGAGAAAGAAGCGGGGACATTGCTGGAGTCAGTCTGGTTGAAATGTGGGTGGCATTTTAGACGTGGAGAGGGGACTCGGGAAGAGTCTTTGCCACTGTGAAGAGGACAGGGTTGCAAAGCTGTGAGCTGTCAAAAGGAGGAGACAACAGATAAAGAGTGTTGTGTTTGTAGAGGGTGTACTCAGTGACAAGAGGGAAGGTGGATCTGCTGCTACTGCTGCTGCTACTCACGGGAACTTCACATTATTTCACCCCTAGGGGGGCAGATATAAGGCTGACTCCTGCATTGGTGGGTGCAGGCGAGCTCCCTGCCATGTCTTAAACTAACGGAATGGGCTTTGACAGTATGACGAGTGCCTCACAGCGCTCCCCGTGATAGAGTTGCAACAGCTGACTGCTGCATTTGACCCACTTACAGCTCACACAGAGGGGGTCAAAATGGCCTTGATTATCTCTCCGAGTTGCTCTGACCTACTTGAGGCAGTGTTTTCCACGAGACTCTTGGCAGTTTATCACACCCACTCCCCTCAGTGCCACACAGTGCAGCCAGCCAAGCTCACTGCTGAGGCACACGAAGGAATTCACTGGGTTAAGAGCAGTGTTCTGTCACGGTCCGAGTTTTTAAACGGGAGCAACAGGTTTCGCTTTAAATATGTTCACTGCAGCGACATACCAGCGAGCATGTGTTTGTGCTAAATGCAAACTAAAAAACTTTGCAATCTATGCTATAGTATTTTCTATGTGTCACCAGTCAAATCCAGGGTCGCGTATGTGGAGCAAAATTTAGTTTTTCTTAAGAGAGAAAGTCAGCAGGTGTAATTATTTTCTCCCGCTGACCTCATTTGAACATCTCAGTCTGGGAGTTTGGCTTGCTTATTGTTGGCTTTCTCACCACTCGGAGGGTTTTTGTTTAGCAATGCAGCAAACTCCCCATTTGGGCAATT
This sequence comes from Bujurquina vittata, assembly GCA_015106715.1. Lineage (NCBI taxonomy): Eukaryota > Metazoa > Chordata > Actinopteri > Cichliformes > Cichlidae > Bujurquina > Bujurquina vittata. The sequence goes on along the minus strand of VUQK01009012.1, from coordinate 62,791 downwards.
ATTCAAATAATTCTTTGCTAAAAATGTGTCGTTGGGACAATTACCAGCATGGTAAGACAAAAATGAGGTTTTGCGGTGTACAGATTAGTCTGGCTAGCTGTGCAGCCGTCCACACTTCCAACTGTTCATTACTGTTGCTTTGTCGGCTTCAATGAATCTCTTGTTCTCCGTATTGAACATGGTTTTTTTTGGTTTTTTTTGTCCCACCAAGTTGTGAAATTGCATTGACCTTTTCCTTTGAAGTTTTTTGAGTTCCAAATCAAAACAGCAGCACGCTGGAGCACGGTGATTGCCGATGCCATTTGTATACTTGCAGGCCCCCTTTTTTGCTCTACTTTAATCAAAGAAAATGAAGTGTAAGTAATTACAGGCTGCAGTGTGTTTATATTGTGAAACCTCAAATGGGACTTTTATCACATTTGATATTGAATCCTCCAAATAACAGACGTTGACTGAAGACAGGATGAGAAAAAGATTGTCAAAGTTTCTACAGTTGATGATATTATAAGTGCTGTTGAAGGATGAGGCTGGGACGCCAGGTTTATGAAATTGCACCTTTTTTTTTAACAAACCATTTTGTTCTTCCACATATCTCATATACCAAAAATGCAAAACTGGTGTTCAAGAATTAAAATAAAGAAGGAACAGCATTAGCAGCCAAGTAGCTCATTTGAGCTGAAGTTAGTTAGAAAACACAAATACAATTTGGCAAAGACGATGAAATCTGCTTCACAGGCGTTTGACAAACTAAAACCAAAGCTTATTTTCTGATGTGATGTGAACCTGAAAATTCAGATAGTTGTAGTTTTACATTTGCATTGAGTTGCCAGGTGTAACTGTAGGTGGATTCTCCTCCTCGAGTCAAAGCGGGACACGAGGGCCTCCGCCTACGTGCTATTCTTTATCTGACAGAACAAACAAGAGCAAGTGAGAGCAGACTGCAGCAGCTAATTTTATCTTAATTTTTGATTAGTCCCTCAGAGTAATCATACACGTGGTCCTTTTTTGTGAGCTGTGCGAAGGTGGAAAGCACTTCATCTTCATCTGCTGAAGGAATTAGGGAATTGCCTCGTTCAGGCAGGAATGACATGATGTAACAGCCAGAAATGTCCATAATTTTCCTTAAAGTAGTATATTCAGTAATAGTTGACTCTCTGGAGTACAACATATGTTTTCCCATCCGGTCACCGCCATGTGTTTGTGTTTGAAAAAGGGAGCAAATCACAATCAAATGTGTGTCATGTAATGAATATCTTGTGAAGTAAAATGTAAAATTTGAACCCTACAGAAACCAACTGCTGCAGGAGGTGTCAGTCTGACTCAGGTACTTGCTGTATATTAAAGTGCTGCACAGAAACCCATTGGCTCAGTCCAATCGAACATGCTCATTACAGTCTTTGCATCATGTCATAGCTGATGTTGTGTTGTCTGTCAGTTTTACAGTATGAAGCATGTCGCACATGTATTACCATCTTGCCTGTGCCACAGTTCACGTTTATGTTCTCGGCTGTTTATCCAAACCATAATCAGCTGCTCCTAAAACCATTATAATCCTCATTCCCACTTTTTTAAACAAGTTAGTAAGAGCTGGGTAAACTGAGTTTACAGACTTACGCAATTGAACTTTATTGACTGGAAACAAGGGCATTGAAGTTTAATTAATTTACAAATAATGGTGAAATTAAAAAAAACTGTGGAATATGTAGTTTTAGTTTTTAGTACATTTTTATGTCAGTATTTGTAGAGAAAATACCAACTTAACTGAGACAGTAGGAACATATGAAATAATGAAAGTGTAGGTGGAAATATAATTAAAATTGTTCCAGGAATCCAATTTGAAGCAGTGCGATGAGTTGTTAAAAAAGAAAAATCCACCCTAAAAGTAAATTGCATTATACTGGCAAAAGTATTGAGCCACCCACCATTTCTTTGTATTTTACTTATAATTTTTTCCATTTATTTAGCTGTAAAATGCCAAAGGTAACAGACATAAAATAGTATTTCGGCACCAACAAAATAGTCTCAGTGGAAGGGTGGCTTTCAAGAAGCCAATTTTTTAAGGAAGAGAAACGGAGAAAAGACTGAGGTATGCCACATTACACAAGAACTGGGCTGAAAATCCAGATGAATCCAGATTTTCTTCAAATTGTCCTCAATATGTACAGAGGAAAACACGGTGGAGGCTCTGTCATGGTTTGGGGCTTCAGTCAGTTGTGTTGGGAATCTTGTCAAAATTGATGGAATTATAGAGGCAGAAAAGTGCCATCTGATTCTGATTCACCGTGAAATACCATCTGCCAATGTAGTAAAAGCATAACTGGGATCATCTTGACAGAGAACAGAACAAAAGACAGCCAATATCTAAAGAAGAGCTTTGGAATGTCCTGGAGAGCTAATCCCGAAGACTACTTTAAGAAATTAGTTCAGGCTCCATTGAAGAATAAAGGTGGTTATACCAAAAATTGATTTTCAAGCTCGCTAGAATTGTAAAAACACTGTTGTTTTTTTATATACTGTCTTTCCATGTATGTTGCCACGTTTTTCTATAAATCACTGCACCCATTTCCCATTTTCCTGTGAAAATATAAACAAATGAGGGGTGGCTTAAGGCTTTTGCGCAGTACTGTATGTTATTTAAAAAAAACAAAAACAGGCCTAGAAACATTCGGTGTCAGAATAATGTCGGATTGGATCAGGTTTGAGTTTCATTGTTTCCATTTGGCTTGAATGTTTATCATGAGAGAGCTTTTTATTCAAATCCTGATCTGTTGCACATATGGATGCCTCTAATGAGCCTAGAGGGGTGCCAGGACCAGACCCAGGTTCCTCTAGTGTCAGCTTCTACTGTATTTCTAAACAGGCTTTGACCCCAGGCCTACTGTGAAAAGGTCACAGGTGAATCAGCCACCAGCGAATGCAGCCGTGACACTACCGGTCCTGCCCAGCACCCTGAGGTGGGCACAAGTCCAGGCACATCTGCTCCATTGCTAATTAGTATCATTGTAGACAAGGGCTTAAGGCTGGGCCTTTGTTAATAGCAGCCTGTTGCTTGGGGAAACAGTCTGGCTCCTGTAAGCAGCTTCTTTGCAGGTCTGCTCAGCTCATAATCTGGTTGTTGAAGTCCACAGTTAAAAAAAAACAAAAAAAAAAAAAACGCTGTAGATGTATTTGCCAGTTTTGGTCAGGTGAAAAGCTTTTCATCAAATAACAAATTGGAGGGTCCTATTTGTGTTTTTCAAATTCTTTAATTACATCCTTCTTTAATTACGAGCGATATATACACATTTGCTGTTTTGTTGTTAACTTATTCACACTGCACAATACAGCTGAATAAAATCACAAAATAATAGAAAATCAAGTCTGCAGTAAACATTATTGCCGTGTGGTAATCTAGCCCTCACCTTTCGTTTCTGGCTCAGCATGCATGTAACGCAAGTGTGACTTTGACAAAACACATGTTTTTTACAACACGAGAGATTAACTGAAACAAATAATTTTCAATACCAGGAAAATACAGGGGGAAAAAAAGAGAAAGAAATGGTTAGCTGTGACAGAAAATCATATGAATAGTTCTTCAAAAAAGCTACTTAAGTTGACCTCATTCTCTTTGATACACTGTTGCCAGATCTTAACTCCTACATTAAGATGTAGAGATGTAGGTTTGGAAGGAGTTTTGCTCCCAATCAGCTTAATGTATATTGTAACAGACTCAATAGTGAAGCTGGCAAAATATTTGGCTAATCCTCAGCAGGGGGGTGCAATGCTAGATTTTCACCTTGGTGCTTAACAGAGACATTGAATGGCGTGCCCTGTTTTAAATGGAAGAGATTTGTTGCATGTGCCAAGGGAGATTATCTTTTAAAACACTGGCCTGCTTAGGCACAGGTTGGTTTCTGTTTTACCATTAATCATCTTGAGATTGTGGCATATATTGTATCTTGTTCCAGCTGGCATTCAGTTAGTCCAAAATTATAATCCTATCTGAAAATCCTGATCTGAAATATGGGAGCACTGATTTTATTTGAAGATAAATGCGTTTTCTATATAAATAGATATACATTTGCATGACAAAGTGCTTAGCTAGATATTTTTATTATAAACTTCTTGTTTTTTAATTTCCTGCAACACCATTGGTGGGAAGTTAAAGAACACAGGATGTTAAAACAGCAACCTCCTTGTCTTCCTGCCTCCACATGGCCACATATGTTTGTGGCTTCAGTAAAACCTTTTTGGCGGGAGTCCAAACGTCCCCCCTCTTCACTTCGCCGGATGGACATGGCACGACATTGTGGCCATGTGGCCAGCAGGAGGCTGTATTTAAGCCAGGGCAGCTCTGAGATGGGCCATAAAACCTAGCCAGCAAGTCTGGCTCCCCGTGAGGCAACGGGCCTAAGTACTCATTGACAAGACTCCAATATTACCGACTTCCCAGAGAGAGAGGGGGGGTGGCAGAGGAAATAATGCACGAAAAAAAACAGCAGACAAAGATGAGGTGCAGACAGGAGGCAGTTGTCTGGCCTACATAGAAGCTGTTTTATAACTGTTAGCACTAATATTCTAAATCCACAACAAAGCTGATCTTGCATGGCTAACACTTACTTTCATTATAATTTTTTTTTTTTTTGTCTTTCAACAAAAAATACATGTCAGTCAGTGAAATGAGATCCTTAACTTTGACACCATGTAGCAACCATGACACCCATAAGTTCCCCACTTTATACACCATCCCCACTTCATCAGCTTTTTGGAAACCCTAAAATATGACCCATGGCCACCCGACTTTAAATCTCAAACTACAGAATTAGCTTGACAGCACCCATTTTGAATTTGCTTTTAATGTCAAGCGTTTAAGGGAGTAAAAGGTGCACCGTGTGTTTAAGGTGGTACACCTGTGAGCTTCCACCTAATTATCCAGACATGGATGAAGAAGTAGCACAATTCTGGCCTGTCATGGGGTGACAGGTCCGTAACCTGTTATACCCTCGCCTTACTGGGGAAAAAGCCTGCATGACGGACATGTCGCTTCCATTTCATTATCAAATTGGCATCAATGAATAATTCGTGGCATCTGTGTGAAGACAAAGAGAGGTTTGATGGCTGCCAGGCTGGCATCCATGGCTCTGTGGTTACTGTGTGCATGTCAGGCAGAGCGGGAGATGATTTACGATGCAGCTTGTCGTTTATGCAGGAAAGCTCAGCAGTGACTGGGCCTTCATAAAGAATGTCATAGCAACTACTTATTTGTGTAGTTCATGTAGTTTTCCATATATATATGTGTGTGTGTATGTATGTATATATATAAGGGAAATCCTAGGGTTTTACAGTCCTGGGAAACCTACATGAGACATATAAGTGAGGAATTCTCTGGCTTAAACTAAAGGTGGTTGTTTTGCATGGCCTCTTAGGTGCTTTCAGTAACCAGGGATACTGGGCTCCCTAGAGTCTGTCTTATTTTAATTGACTTTGGCCTGCAGGAGGCTTGTGTCCATTCAATCCTTTCTGGGTAGAGACAGAGAGGAGGGAGGATGGGCGGAATCAAACGTGAATAGAGCTCTCTCAGAAACCAAAGAGTGCAGCCCACTAGAGCTGCTCTTGTTAGTTTGCTCATGGTCTTTGTTCTCCTTTCAGCCCTTCTGGCTAAACGTCTTCAAACAAGCCATTTAGGGGTCATGATTCTCTATGACAGGTTTACTGCAAAAATTGGACTTCACTCTTATGGTCAGTAAGGGAATAAGTGCGAAAGTACTGCCGATAATGTGACTGTGATGTGATGACAGGATATGGACTGTGTGTTTCTGGGGAAGTTAGTGACCAAGCCATGTGGGACGATGCCAGGTGGGAGTCCAGGGTTGACAAGGGAGCAGGTGTATATTGCATACAGAACAGAGGGAGGGGGAGGCAGAGAACGGGTGCGGATGAGGATCATAGAAACTCTTGGCATCTGTGTTACCTGCTGCCTCCCTTGCAGTGCCCTGCCAGTAAATGAAGGAAAAGGAGGGAGGTAGAAAACGAAAAGGATAAGGAGTAGAGGAAAATATTCTTGAGCAGCAGCAAGCGTAGGGGTGACCTTTTTAATGGCAGCTATTCATGTTTTTAGGAATATCCTCTACCACAGGGTCCTGTAGCACATGGACCTTATTCAGTGTGGTGCTCAAAGTTTTTAAAAAACAACCCCTGCTTTCTTAAAAACACTATAATATACAGAGCACTGTTAAGAGACACTGTTTCTTCAGTAAGTTACATTCACAGTTGGTTCATAATGGTATACAGTGTTTTTCTATAGCACACAAATTGCTCCCGATTGCATTCAGTAATACTGTAATAATTCTGTGCTGTATACGTATGTGTGTGTGTGAATGGGTAAATGGCTTATAGTGTAAAAGCAATACAATTTCCTAATTTGAGAAGAGAAGGTGGCATGCTAAGTTATCAGCTAATGCTGGCCATCTTGGTTCGCAAGGTGCATCCGTAGACTGTATTGGGGTACCACACACCAGCTAATTACCGCTAACATACAAATAAAATAATGCAAGAATTTAACTCACTGAATAATTGACTCTTGTTGGCTTAATTTTTCAGCCCCAGAAGTTGCTCCTTGATAAGAATCGAGCTAGCTTGCTTTTATTCCACTAGCTTCTCAACTTAATAAATAGCCCCCACACCAAATAAATAAATAACATCACATAAAATCTTACAGTGCAATTCTAAGTGAGCGCTCTCGGGTTTGCATGTTCTCCCCGTGTCTGTGTGGGTTCTCTCCAGGTACTCCGGCTTCCTCCCACAGTCCAAAGACATGCAGTGAGTGGGGTTAGGTTAATTAAGGTTAGGTTAATCCAGGGTGTACCCCACCTTTTGCCCTATGGCTGCTTGAGATAGGCTCCAGCCCCCCTGCAATCCTGAATTGGATAAATGAAAGAGATGGATGGATGGATGGATTTCTCTAGCCTTGATAGTCACATTTTCAGGTGCTGTATATTAGATACAACACAGCTACTTGGCCTACATCGCACCATATTGTAGTCACTGTAATCTTTTAAACACGTAACTATAAAACTGCCTTGTTGCCAGCAGCTTCATTGAAAACTGTTAAATAAAAGTCAAGATACTTTCCTGGATATTTTTTTAGCAGCACAAAATAAATTATTTTAACCTATAATACAAACAGATATCACACAATATCAACATCTAAAATTGCAATTAAGTGAAAAAAAGATATAATTGTTGTAATCTGGATTAACTAACTCTTTATTAAAGGTCCTTTGTTTTCAGGAAAGCACAGCAGAGACCGAATGAAAGTATTTAATAGGCACAGTTTATCGCATGGCCTCCTGTCTGTATGGGCCGTGAATGGTGGGTTGGGGGAGCATTAGACTATCATTGGAAAGAGCATTGAACAACTGTCAGGAAAGCAGTCCGTGTCATTTGTCATGTCTCCCTGGGGCTTTATGACAGCAAGTGAAGCTGGAAGCTGCAGGCCCAATCACTGAACCACCCATCTAGTCCCAGCAGATGCGCTTACCACACTTTGCCATGGTTGACCATCAGGCTGGGCAGCTGAGCACCAGAATATCAATATGGCTCAGACTCAGCCGGGCCCCTGGGACTATCTACAAGGCAAACAGGATAGCCTTCTCTCCTTATGGAAGGTAGAGACTCATTGCCGCCAGGGAGACAAATGTAAACATGGCAGAAGGATGCTCTCTAGCAGAAAATGCCAGTTTGATTCACTCCAGAATGGTCTGAGATCTGGAAGCACTACACCTGAGACAATTAAATCCAGTTTGGGCTCTTCATGGGGAGGGAGACAGATAAATCTATTGAAGGGCCTCCAGTGGGAGGAGAAGAGAAGAGAAACAGTAATCCTTTTGTGTTCATCATCTGCACTGTCCTGAGTTGTCTTTGGATATAGGAAGAGTAGGAGGGAAAGACTGAAGAGAAATGGGTTGGCTGTTCCTCCTCCCGTCATCTGAAACCTGAAGTTTATCCTCTGAGTCAATAACAGGGCCTCTCCTTTAAACCGGTTGGTGCTTAGTGGAGGTGGTAATTTTGTGCAGCGATAAGCCCTGCATCTAATGGTGGGGTAGAATAATTCTTTAAGTGGCAGAGCATGTGATTCCTTCTCTCTCTTTTTTTTCCCCTGTTTCTCTCAGATAGCCGACGTATTGTCATCTTTCTGCTGTGCTCTACACGGTTGTTGTTTATGTCCTACGGCTGTTGATGTCGGCCTCGGCGTGAAACAAGGATGCTGTCTGCTTACCCAGACGGCCCCACAGTGGCACAGCTATGGGATAAATTGTGGAGACATGTTTATCAACATAGAAGAAGTGCAAGTTACCCCTTGTTGGAAGAGAATAATGGGACCTAATTGAGCTGTAACATACTGGCTGGTCGCCAGGCCCTTGAATTGAAAACTCTCTCCATCAGAAGGGGGTCTGAGGAAAGGGAGGGTGCCGTGAAAAACACCGCAGGACGTTCTAACATAGATGTGAAACTCGTAAACCTGTTAGCCACACTTGGCTCCGGTTTTTATCAAATTAAAAGTAACTCCGAAATCTGCGCGTTCACCTTTGTGCACGATGCTTTTAGTAGAAAGTGCACCTGAGCGGCCTTTTCTGTCAACTAGAGCACAGCCGTGGCAAAGTCAGATCAATTCTCTGGAGGAACAGCACAGTCTGTCTCCTGGCACCTGCCTTGCCAAGAATGGGGGGGGGGGGGTTGCAGGAGAGGAGGCGCAGGAGAGAAAAAGAGAGGGAGCATGAGCGGGTGGGAAAGAGGAAAAACCCAGCTGCCTCTGTGCCTGAGCCCCGTGCTGCTTTTAAAGGAGTGGGAGGGAGAGGGAGAGGCAGCGAGACTGCTGGCACCATCTGTACATGTCTTTTGTATTCCAGCCCTCATCTTTACACAGAGTGAGGCTGGTGTGCTCAGTGTTCAAATGAAAGGATAGGAGGTGCCTTTTGGGGTGCAGTGCTTTGAGAGGAGAAGGTGTGTGTTTGTGTGTCGATGCAGAAACTCAGTTTTGTCCTCGGAAAATTCGCCACACTCAGAGGACATCTTGTGTCCTATTTATTTGCGTGTGTGTTATTATAAGCCCGTGCGGCGTCTTTCCTTGTCTGAGTGTGTCGGTGAGCTCGCACTGTTTGCGAGCAGCCGTGTGTGGTCAGATGTCTGGGTTGTCATGTTTGTGGTGGGAGTCAGACGCTTTTGTTTGCTCCTCCATCCTGTCAGCCTCATTCGACTGATGTCTCCACTCTTTTTTTTTTAAAAAAATCTCTCTTGTGCTTTCTGCATCTCTGTGTGTGTGTGTAGTATGTGGGAGTCCATCCTTGCATGTGGCAGCAGGGTGTATCTGCCTGCGAGGACAGCGTGCACTGTCTGCTGTCATATTGACGTGGCTTTTTTTTTGCACGAACCGCAGCTGAAATCACCAAGTGCTCTGATTCACCCACCCACCCCTCCCGCTCCTTACTCAGCCTAGAAGTGCTGTGAATCATAAGAGGAGGTGGCTGCCCTGCTCTTTGATTGAATCCACATTCCCTTTCTCCTCAGACCGCCACAGAGAGAGGTTAGAAGGAGGCAGAGGAAGTGAGAGGGAGAGAAAAGGGAAAAGTGAGTCTTTTGTAGTTGGCACAGTACAAACACATGCACTGCAGATGAAAAGCATATGATTCCATCAAACACACTCTGTGTGTGCTACCTAACCAAGTGGTAGGTAGGTGGGGAGAAGAGGAAAGACTGGAAACCATTTGCAGGCCCAGAGTGAACCCTAGTGGCTGTGAGCAACAGTGACATGCTGGATTTAGGCTGATCCTTTAGCAGAAAGGTCTTTTGTCTCTTAATGTATAAGGGATAAAATATTCAGAGGTCATGTGGGCTGTACATGACTATGCATGCAATGACATATGTGTAGTTATATGAGTATTAATGCCAATATAAGCACAGGTGATTTAAAACAATGGCCCCGTGTGCACCTGTGCAAGGTATGAATATAAGCCATTCAGCGCTTTTTACCTCCAAAATCCTGTTCTTCCTCCCAGTACATGACATATTCTTATTCACCAGCTACAAGTCCAATAAAAAACCCACCCTAATTGTGAAATAAGTCTTTTATTCAGTAAACAAATAAATAAATCACAACAATCTGTAAATGTTTCACTTTTGAACAGACTTTTTTTCACATCTCATGGATGTTGTTGTGTTTAATGCTGTTGCATAGTGTTTGCCTGTTTTGTTTTGGAAGTATGTTGCACAGAATAGGACTCCACAGTTTGCCATAGGGTGCAATGCATTTTTACCTCGCCCCCCGGGGGGGGGGGGGGGGGGGGGGGGGGGGGGGGGTTTGGGGGGGTGTGGGTGGTTGGT
>VUQK01009012.1:14825-32108 GCA_015106715.1 Bujurquina vittata | reverse complement strand
GTTCACTCAAGAACTACACTTTTTTAGACAGTCTAAAAAAGTGTAGTTCTTGAGTGAACTGTTCCTTTAAAGTAGTTCCAAGCTTCAATGTTTTACATACAAAAAGATTTTTATAACAACATGTAGTCACAAAGCATATAAGAGTGAAGGCATGTTTTCCTGTGAGGGTTTGACGGCATGCTTTGAATACATATTAGATTTGATCTGGAAGACCAAAGAGCTGCCCCAGTTTCTGTGTTCTGATGCGTTACCTGCTTGTGAGGGTAAACATTGATGTGGCACTTGATACATTCTTGTCCCATGTTGGCCCAGGAGTTCCCACTCATCCACTTCCTCTTGCATTTCGGACATTTATATTCTCCAAAACACCTCTTTTTTCCCTGATACGGGGTCAGGCCCTCTCCTTTGGGTCGAGCCTGAGAGGGAGAAAAAATCATGTGTAAACTTCTACAGCTTGTCTTTTGCCTGTCACCACCTTTAACTGAGGAAGCCCTGCTCACTGACCTATTACATTTCTTTGGATGCCAGCCGGTTCAAAGATCGGTGTAATTAGAGCACATCCCGATAGCAGCCAGGTTGGTGGGCGGGAGAGTTTATGGAGAGGGTTTGTCTCAGGAATGGAATGATTGTGGCTTGTCAAATCATTTGCTTTGGTGCTCTAACAATCCTTAAAGAATTACTTATTATTGCAAAGTAATCTTGCTTATGAATCTTGTTTTAAAGGGATAGTGTAGGAAATTAGAAGACTCTTGGTGCTGGAAAAGCTAACAGAAAAGTTTCAGTGGTTAATTCCAAAGCTGTTGGAAGATATTGTATGTTGTAATTTATTTGTTGGACAGAAAGGGAGTCTCAGCTTTCCCATTAGAAATGAACTCCCTCCCTCCAGCTGTGTTCCCAGGGGACCATAAAGGAGGCCCTGGCCTGTGGGGGGACCAATGGGAGAGGCCTTACTTCTACAGGACAAATGCCTTAGGCTATCAGTCATCCCTCCCAGCTGGCCACAACCCACCAATCAGAACACAGAGATCCTAGCAGGGAGGAAATAAAACCCAGATGATCTCTGTACTGGTGTAACGTGACAAAATCCTCAACCCATCACCAAAAAAAAAAAAAAATAATAATTTCTTCAAGACTGGTTTGAATTAGAAGCACCTTGGATCAAAAGTAGTGCAGGTCAAAATTAAGACTGAATCCAGAAAATCAGAGAAGTTCACATCATGCTTTGTTTTGATTTCACAGCAGGAACACATGTCAGGTTCAAAGCTTCTAACTGATCATTTTATTCAGTTCCAGCACTTGATCTGTTAAACAAAACATGTTGTGGAGTTCCATCGGCCACAGCTCTAACTGCTAAATCCACTGTGAAGCATTTTGAGGCCTGTGTTTGCATCACTCAGCCACCACGGGGCACTGTGGGAGGTTGCTTTTGATGGCTGCCCTCGTTCTCGAGCCTACAGGGAGACAGATTATCATTTTCCAGAGGGAGGAAGCAGCTTTCACTCTTCAGAGCAAGCAAAACAAACCACCTAAAGTCTGGAGCCCACAGGGCAGCAAGGGGCATTGCACACTCTTCAGTTTCCACTGTTCTCATCAAAGACATTACACCGACAGCCAGCAAATGAAAATCACACTTTTGACCTGGCAGTAGATGGACACTCTCAGGGAAAGAAGGAAAGATTGACTGAAGGGAGATAAATGTATAAATCCATCAGTGAGCTCTGTGTGTGCACAAACTTTCTTCACACTATTTTCATCTGCTTCATTCTCACAATGGGGTCACATAGCAGATAGCACCACACAGGATGCTCTTCTTGATGCGACCGCAAAGGGGATTTGTGTCTCCAGCTGGAATCTAACTAGCAAACCCTCTGCTTGCTAAGAAAATTTGTTAACCAGTAAACTATTGCTTCTCAAAGGACTTTCCTTTCTTTGGATGTGGGCTGCCTTTTGTTTCATTCTGTTTGGATAATCACACACTGCATTAATAATTTAGTTTTTCAGTGGGATGTTTTTCTATCCAGGTATGCTTTTACTGCATCAGCACTGTGTTTTGGATCATTGTCTCCATTGCTGAAAAATGAAGGTATTTCCAGTGAAATGCCTTCCAGATGGCATTACATGGTCGATCAAAATCTGATGTTACTTTTCTGCATTCATAATTCCATCAGTTTTGACAAGAGCTCCAACACCACTGGTTGAAATGCAGCCCCCAAACCAGAGCTTTCACCATGTTTTACAGATGGCTGTAGACACTCACTGTTGTGCCTCTCTCCTCACCTCCACTGTGATTCATCACTCCATAAGACCTTTTGCACCTGATTTTCAGTCTAGTTCAAGTTTGGAATACCTCAGCTTTTTCTCCCAGTTTCCCTTCATTACGAATGGCTTCTTAACAGCCACCCTTCCAATGAGAACATTTCTATTAAGGTTTCAATGATCAGTAGAGTAATCAACTGAAGAGCCAGATGCATCCCTCAGGTTCTCTGTCAGGTCTTTGCTGGATGTTCTGTAAACTTCAGTTCAGTTGGGGCTAGAAGTGAAAGATCAACTGACCATCCTTAGAGCTTTACCTGCATTTTTTGAGTACAATTTATATTTGATTCAAAATTCTTTGTCATGCACAGAATAAAACTGAATAGGCTCAAAGGCTTTCCTAAAACTCAATTTCCCATAACGTGTTTGATGATCATTTCAGCCTGAAACACATGAAAACTCTTTTAAGATAAATAGATATATAATTCATTTATTATGTGTATTACAACATATTTCATTCAACAGCCAACACTTATGTTGTCTAATTTAAATCAGTCCCAGAGTGCATAGAGGGATGTAAAGCCAGATTTGTAGGCTGCAGCAGATAAGCTTGGCCCAGATCCTTGTAGCCTGGTGAGAGAGGCCCAGGAGGTGGCTGCCTCCCTCTGCCATCATCTGGAAACCATCAGGATAAACAATGGACTAGTCCAAATCCTCCCCCTACCCCCCAAAATCTCCATTCTCCCGTCCCTCATTCACTCTCTCCCCTACTCCCATACCCCCATGAGACATTCATCCTGGAGAACTCAGCACAGCTAAGCCTACTGGATACCATGTGGCCAATTACTCCACACTAACAAACCCACCATGCTCTCTCTCTCTATCCCTCGCTGGGTTTAATTTGTGTCAGACCCCCACAGCATCATTGGAGAAGTCCAGCTGTTAAGCAAAGCAAAACAACACAATCATGCCTAGCCTGACCACCACAGCAAAAGGTCTGCTGTGTTTTAAAGACTCCTGTGCTGATTTAAGAGATAGTTTTCATTATCTTGTGAAATCAACTCTCCAGGAGGGTTTAAAGCAACAAATGCCTCCATTCCCATGAGCCCCCCAAAGAGAGACTATCAAAACAGCTATATTTTTTCAAGAGGGCACATTTGATGGCAACAGTGTACCAAAAATCAGCTGGTTACACTTTCTCCAATGTGAGGATGTGCTAAATGTTTTGTTTCATATGATTATCAGATAAATCTCTTGGGTTTTTAGCAGAGTTCATCAGACAAAACTAACTAGACGACATCAGCTTTGGCTGAATTCTAGTTTAATGAGCAGCTGCTTATTATAAAAGCAAACAAATAAGATTCTAATGCGTCGACTTTTAAACCCAAGCAACTCACAAGGCTCTTTTTCAGCACATGTGAGTAAGATGTGCTGAGCTGCTATCAAGAAAAAAAAAAGAATAATTTAATATCTTACACGTCAACTGTAATAAAAGCTGGATAAAAACACTATAATAAGAAAGTATGCCACATTCTTCTGCAAACTTCCTGGTGCTAGGACCACTAAACCAAATCTTCCTTAAAATAATACTTTTGGACTGTCTGAAGAATTACTTTTACTTGTTATCAATATATGAATCTGTTTGGTTCTTGCATGGCTGCTCTGCCTTTGTCATAGGTCCTTAACATTTCTTTCCTTATGCCAAGTTCAATTAAGTTTTTCTACCAGCTTCACCACAACCATGGGCTCAATCCACAGAGCAGGGATTCTAGGAAATAAGATATCAGACTCTTGCCGGCCAGTAGACACTAACTTATGTCTTACACAATGGTGCTTCCTCTTTTCCAGAGCGAATCAGGGCCAAATGTTCCACTTACGGAAACATCAAGATGTCAAGAGATTCCTTTATGCAGATACAGCCTGAAGCTGCAATCTTTCTACACAGCTTTTCTGCAAATGCTGCACATTTAAAACACTGAGTGGATGAATTTTTCTTTAATCCAAAATGATTATGATTAGATACAAACATCTGGAGGCCAAAGAGCAGATGATAGGTTCTGTATTTTCCTATACAGCTCTTCAGAGTTTTAATCAATCAGACCTCGTGTTGAAAGCACGCAGAGCCTTCATCACTCAGACATTCTCATGCAGATATTTTACTTCTCTGCAGCACTGGGGGTCTACCAATATGCACTCTGTTTGGTCCAGAGTCTGAGTGAGCTCCACAGAACTATCAGCATTGTATGTCTCTGAAAAGACTGAATACATCCGCAAGTAAAAGAAAAACAGGCAACTGTAGGCCACTTCCCTTTCCTTCCTCTCATATGTCACTTAAACCAGGAAACTATCATCCAAAATCATCAAATGATGAAAATACGCAACCATACAAAAGCTGTATTTTTACCTTTATGTTTATCAGCTTTGAGCAGATGACATTTTATCACAAAGAGTCTGTCTATCCTAAATTCCAGAGCTTCCTCTGTCTTGCGCATCCTCTTCAGCAGATGTTTAACAAGAAGCAGCATCCAGGCTATTGTGTGCAGATAAGACGGTTATCATCGGTGAAAACAAAAGGACCAAAGCAACAGTAATCAGATGGGGTTACATGAGATTCTCCAGCTCAGCTGTTGTACACAATGTTCCACCTGAATGGCGGTACAGTGTCCAGACCAAAACATCTCTGATATCGCTATCTCAATTTCCGTAGCTTGAAAACTTTGTAAATTGTGAGATCATCCTTAATAACAAGCCAATGTTAATAGAAAAAATGATTGATCCAAAAAGAGAATTAAAATGATTTCATTTATTATGGTTCAACCTTATAATAAAATTTGGTTTCTCAGAAGTGCTGAATACAGTTGAATTTTGTTTTATGTTTAAACTTAGATTTTTGGCAAATCCATTATTGCTAAGGCTAAGATCAGCATGCTGACTGGCATGCCTTTCACGCCTGTATACAAAATATGTTGCTACATCTAGCTAACATACAAAGACTTGAAACAGGAGCAAAGAGCTGGCCTATCCAAAAATAAAAACATCTGCCTATCATCACCTTAAATACTCATGATTAACACTTTGTCTCATCTTTTATATAAAAGTAAGAAGTGAAAACACAACAAATTAACATTATGGGGTGAAAGTGTTATAGGATTTCCTAATTAAATGTCAAAATTGTCCTTTTAATCACAAGCAGCACAGCACAGATTAAAAATACTGCATACTAAAAACATCTGTTCACTTCCAACGGCTAAAGATCAGATCAAAAAGTTTCTTTTTTAATCTCTGCAGCTAATTTTCAAAGCAGACTTTTCCCCTCCATTCAAACATGATTAAAATATAACTGCAAAGATGTATACCTACTTCCTATGCTACGCACTGTTGCAGTCATCTCTGGGTAACGTCGCACTGTGTTTTTTTTTTTTTTAAATGAGGCTCAGATAGCCACTGCTCTGCATTGACAAAACAGGGAGAGAGCCAGAGATGACTCCGGCCAAGCAGCGCTGTGTGAACAATACAGCCTGACTTCCTGACCTTTGCTTACACAGCCCCTCTGCAGAAACAATGCTGTCCTTATTTATCAGAAGCCCTTCCCACCATGCACCCATTTACTGTCAGCACTCTGTCACTTGTGTACTTTCTTTACAGTAAGCAGGTCAAGCTACTTAACTGGCATGAGCTCAGTAAATGTTGTGACCCTTTGTTAAGGGGGAAAACCTGCAATGAGTGCTTGTCGTTTGCGTGAAGATGTAAAAGGCAATACAGGATGAAGGAAAGACTATTTTTAACTTAGCACTCTTATTTAGGCGCAAGTTTGACAACAAGTTACTTTTTGACATCCAAAGCATCCTAAAAGCACAAACTTCAGTTGGCTAAAAATGCCTCAGATTCCAGCCAGTGAGAACAAAAAGCAGTTTGTTCGTTCGTTACAGCTTCAGAGGAGCATTCATCAAAACTTCAACTGAAGAGATCTCTTGTCACGACGACAGCTCCGTAATCATCGCTTTGGGTCAGAAATATTAGCAACACATGATAAAAAAATCTGACATCATTGTTCTAAAGCGGAGCAAGAGTGGCAAAGAGCCAGGAGCAGAAATGGACTCCAGATTTTTGCACAATTTAAAGAGTATAGCTATAAAGCAGAATCGTAAATATCTCTGACAATGCCTTTGACGTTTCAGTCGTCTTATGAAGAAAGCAAACCCAACTCTCCAAAGTGCTGTCAACAGGATGTTAACCACTGAAATGCCAAGAACAGAAATAACGGTTTCAACTTTAGTAAGAGATGAATGATTGATAGATAGATAGATAGATAGATAGATAGATAGATAGATAGATAGATAGATAGATAGATAGATAGATAGATAGATAGATAGATAGATAGATAGATACTTTATTGATCCCGCAGTGGGGAAATTACAATTAACATAACACCCATCCAAGAAGACAAAAGCAAAACAAACATGGGGGTGAACTGTGGCTATGCTGCCCCCCCTTCTGGAGGCGCTGCCATTAAAAAGAAAAATGTGTTTAAAGGCCTTCCACACAGATTCCCTGTGCGCTGCTTCTCTCATCTGACTGAGCCATGACATTCTTTAATTCCTGTCCAATGCAGTGCCACACAATGTGCCCATCCTTCATCTGATTTAAATAGGTGGATATCAAGGAGTGGGATATATAGTAGTAGGTTTTTGTAGTCAATAAATTTGATGGATAAATTCACAAGTGCCAAGTTGTTATGACCATAGAGAGCATCCTACAAAGATCAAGTCCTAAGCAGGGCTTTAAAAAAAAAAAAGTTCAACTCATTGTGCACACAACGAAATGAGGGTTTCAGATCACTCATCCAGAGAAAAGCATCTGCAGTCATGCAGCCAGAGACCGGCGCTACCGTTAGGCAATGTGGTTTAAGTGTCTTGCCCAAAGACACAACGCAACGCAGGGACAGGGCTCAAACCTGTAACCTTCCGGCTGAAAGGCAAGCGCCTACCCGCTGCGCCACTGCCACTTTAGTTAGTAGTGATAAGTAAATACCAACGGTAGTCAGAAGAGGTACAAAATCAGCAATGAATATCCACCACAACTGTTTTTCAGCTAGCAACTTGCAGGACTTAAAGGAAATCGTTCAAGTGTCTTGATGGCAGATACAATAGGGCATCCTTGGAGTCGATGCCGAAAAGGTTTAGAGCTGTTTTGGTAGCTTGTGGAAGACCAGCAGCATAGTAGGCAGAGTTTTCAATATTTTTTGCCCAGTGTAAGTAACAGTGGTTGGTTACAAAGTGTGTGATTAGGACCTTCTTTCATATACTTGGGTGAAGGTGTATTTCTGACAATGATGAACCAAAGGATATACCTATTTTCATAACATCTGGCAGGTGCTCACTGATGTGAGCGTCTGAAGTGCCAAAAGCTCATTGCACACATGTCAGCATTCCTTGCATTCCTATACATGCTGTGTTCTATGCTGCACTGCACTAATCTCCCATGTGTTGGCAGAGACAATAATTACAAGCAGTTGTGTGTTCCTTTTGATAGAGACAAACTTGCTGTCCCCATTTTCAGTCTGCAATAAGCAGAAACGAGAACCTGAGGCCACTGAATGACACACTCAGTGCTACTTTGCTGCGCCTACAAATTCTGTCCATAAAAATTATGAACAGTGCTGGTGACAAAGGGCAGCCCTGGCGGAGTCCAACACCCACTGAGAAACGAGTCTGACTTATTGTTGGCAGACCAAGCTCTCACAACGATTGTACAGGGACTGGATAGCCTGCAACAACAGGCCTCATGACCCATACTCCCGAAGAATTCCCCAATAGGATACCCCGAGGGGTGTGGTCAGATGCCTGCACTAAGTCCATTAAACCCATGTAGACTGGTTGGACAAACTCCCACACACTCTCCAATATCCTCGAGAGAATAACGAACTAACCCAGTGTTCCACAACCAGGATGAAAACCACATTGTTCCTGCGGTGGGTCTCTTCCTGCGGTGGGTTTATCCTTTGGGCCGAGCCAGGCTAGGCCCCATGGGTTAAGCCCCTCCCCTGTGCCTGGCTCCAGGGTGCAGCCCCAGTAACCCAAATCCTGGCATGGTTACATGGTGTGATGTTGTCTCTTCTATGAGAGTCCCAGTCTGTTGTAGTGGAGAGAGAGCTGAGTGTTAAAGTGAGGGGGTCAATTTACTTGAAATGAGCTTCCTCCAAACGGCGGCTGTGCTCGGCCATTCAGGAGGGGCTTGGAATACAGCCGCTACTCCTGCACATCAAAAGGAGCCAGTTGAGATGGTTCAGAATGCTGCCTGGGCTTCTCCTAGGTGAGGTTCCAGGCATGTCCCACCAGGAGGAGACCCTGAGGCAAACTCAGGACATGCTGGAGTGATTACTTTATATCTCTCTGCTATCTTGGGAACACCTTGGTGTCTTCCCAGAGAAGCTGGAAGAGGTAGCTGGGGAGAGGGAGGTCTTGGCATCTCCTCTTAGATTGCTGCCTGCACAACCCAGAGTGGCAGAAAGCAGATTCACTGATTTCTTGGACGCATACCATCAGTCAGGTCAAGGAATCAAGCTCAGCCCACAATCTTGACACACCAGCTAATAAATAGTGATCACATTGGGCTCGCTATTTAAATTGCTTTAGCCTGTTTACAGTTGCTGCTGCCTATGCGAGCTAATTTGCAACCCACCTCCACCCAGGCTCCTCCATGCTGTTTCACACTAAACTGATTGATGCCTGCTCTGTTCTGTGCTCGAGGGTGTGTTGTTGTTCTCCCTGCATTGGACTTTCCATGCAAATGGGAAAGGTGGGAAAGTCCCACAGCACAGCCAAATATGAATTACTCCATATTGGAAAGCAATCTTCTTTTGACTTAAATTGTTCTGGCCGAATTAGTATTGTTAGATTTTAACTGATAGATTTTCTTAAAAATGTTGTTTAACTTGGCTTTTCTGACATATGAGACTTGACAAAAACTGAAAAGAGTGAACCTGATCACTCACCATTATAATCTGTGGTATTGTAAGAGAAGGTTGCTGCTTTCAGAGTTTGCAAAAGAAAGCAATTTTCTGCTTTTTTTTATTTTAATTTTTTTTAAATCTAACTTCGATCAGTAAAAGATGACCCACTATTTTAAACTGAAGTTTTTGCTTCTTTGTTTCTTGGACACATCCTGTCCATCAGTCATTTAATTATTTCCATTACACCTAACAAATGTCAGGCATTTCCTTCAGAATGTGATCAATGGGGAACCACAGCTGCACATAAAGCACTGGTAATATTTCTTTTATGTTTGGAGTGGAGGTCGTGCCTAGTTCCACAGAGAAACCTATCATCTTTCATTAAGGCCAGCGCCGAGATCCAATCTGGCATCTGCTGCTCATTACCAGCCTGTGGTGGTACACCTAATTCAAATATGTGCTGAGGACTATGTTTCACACTAAAAAAAAAGAATAATACAAACATAATACTTGAAATTGGAACTTTCGATGTAGAGTTTAAATGTAGTTCAGTATGTTTGTGAAAGAATTCCTAGAATTATGAGGAAGAACGTGGATTTGTCGTCCCATTTACTTTACAAATTCATACAGCACTTCACATTTATTTGACGGACGGCTCAAATAATCCACATACGGCACAGATGTGCAGCTTCACAGAGTGTCTCACCTGAGGGCAGTCTTTGATGTAGTGTCCTTTGTTGAAACAAAGGTGGCACAAGTAGTTGGGTGGCGGCCTTTTGCTGGGTTTGCGTGTCTCAGGAGATAGGGAGAGGTCTGAGAAGTGGTCTGCCAATGAGCTCAGGCCATCCACAATATTGTTGAGGGATCCATAAGGCGAGGAACTCTTGTAGAAATTATTATTCAAGGCCTGCCAAAGAAAAGCAGTCCCACCCCCCACCCAAAACAAATCACAATTATTAACTGTTTATGTAATCGACAACATGTCATAAACTCATAATTAATGCCAAACATGATTTCCAAAAGGCCAGTATGGTGTCCTCAAATGGCTTCAAAATCACTCAAACCCCAGAAATATTAAGCTTCCAGGGGTAAAAAGGGATAGAAAAACAGTAATATTTTCACTTTGTGGGAGCAAATTTTTTTTTTCAAAAAACAGAATTGTGTTTTGATATTAGTCATTTGATATTAATCATTTAATCAGTTAGTTTCAGCTCTACACAAAAGAGTTTCTCATTTCACAGAAACACAAAAGGTTAAAGGTTATTGTTGCGGCTCTGCAATAAAAGAGCATTTCAAAGGGCCTTGTCAGTCTATCACTGTGATTGATTCTCCTGTGTGTCGCCCTGACAGTAGCCAACCTTATTTGATTTCTGCAGATGTGCAGTCCTCGCTGTGTGAACCAATAGTGTCCATTTCCTCGTTAGAACAAAATGCCTTTGTCGTGCATTCTTCCAAATGGTTCTTCTGGCACGACATAATCAGCATCATTGTGCTTCCAGAGGAGATGGGTGCTATGGCACTGCAGGGCCAGCATGAAGAACAGCCTGCAGACACTGTTTACTCTGAAGGCATCACACAATAATGAATTGTGATCAGATGCACATGTGCTTCAGAGCAGAGAGAGATCTTGTGCAAGAGGCACCAAACCACTACATATTTGGCATGTGTGAAGTTAAACCACGCATGCCAGTCATGTGGAATTGTCCAATTTTTAAAGTAAAAACTGCGTGATTTAGATGCCAATGTTTAAACAAAAACAACAAATTTTTAATGCCTTTCTTCAATAGCTCAGTAGTTTATTAAGCAACATTTAGTCAACACTATACTCCAGCAGAAGCCAACCAGAGCTGACTAACATTTCTAAAACCTTGTGAGGGGTCTTTCTTAACCTGCCATTCCCTCTGGCTGCACACTGACACCAGAACAGTCTGAACACACTCAAGCACTATATCAGGGTACAAAACACATATTCATATGCTACCCAGTCACCACAGTGCAACCCAATGAAGGCATGCAGGTGAGGTTTACATTATGGGCAGCAAAGTAACCAAAAGTGAAATATGGGAGTATAATATTCAGGCAGGGGGGGCATGCAGCAAAATTCATCAGTGGATAATGATTTATTGCAAATACGGAGATGCCATGCAACGTGTTAATGATTTAGCGCGTCGTGACAGCATCACATGCATTCTACCTCACTGCTCAGATGGAAGAAGTTGTTGAGACAGCTGGAGCTCAGATCAGCAGCGTTGCGCTTGGAGCTGTTCACGTCCTGAGGAGAGGAGTCCGACTCGACTTTGAAGCTATCGAAAGCGCTGCTCGGCGTGTCTTGTAAAGACATGTAGACCCAGCTGAGAAGCTGCGCGGGCTGGTACACACCAGTCTCTACAGCAGACATCATGGTGTTTTCTGGAGGACTGCACCGTCAGAACCGCCGGTTTCTCTGGACCACCCAACTTCTTCCAGTCATCCCCCTGGAGCGGCTGACTGGGCGTTATCCCTGTGTTTTCACCTGGGGAACCCCGGGAGGAGGACTCCACTAACGGGACAGAAGTCACGGGGGGTGGGGGCGCAGTGGAAGTTTGCAATGAAAAGCCTGAATGGCAGTTGGAGGACTGGAGTAGCGCTCCGACAGCGCTGCGTCACAGCGAATAGGAGGTCCAACATGAGTTTGCGTCTCTTTCTGCTTACTTCCTCTGACATCTGTATCTAAAAGGGACCTTCTCTGTGCTTTTTCGTTGCCAGTGATACAAATAAAAAAACACCAAACAGAAATTCCACTTCCCATGTGACATTTCATTTATTTACTTGCAGCTTTTTTTCTTGCTTAAATGTCTAAACTTGTTGCGTCAGTTCTTTCAGTCATGAGACTGCTGACCTGATTAATCTTTATTGAACTAAATCAATCCGTAATATAATATTCATGTAGAATGAGTTAAATGTATGGGAAATAAATCTGAGAGGTTGCATATGCCCTGCAGTGGGGAGGTGAACTGCTGCCATCTAGTGTTTTCTGTTAATACCGAGTAATTCAGTAAGAAAGTTAAAATTATTATATTTTAAGAAGAAAGGCATGCTAAAACCTCAAAATCCCGTGAATTGTGAAATAGTGTTGTTTCATGGCTTTTATGATGTGTTTAACTGTTCTTCTTTGGAGAATTTGGGGACCAAAAAATTGTAAAAGTTACCATCTAAATGAAAGTCTTGGGGGTGTCCCACCCACTATGATTCATGTTGTTTTTTTAAATAACCATTTGTATTATCTAAGAGGTCATGCGGCCCAGAGACTCAACAAAAAGACATGAAAAAGAAAGAAATAGGTTTAATATGAATTGATATCATAATTGTAGAAACCATTTATTGTTTTTAATGAGAAAACAGTAAAGTGGGATGTGAAAGTTTGGCGTATATACATACGCAGAAAGCTCTCCCCCTGTTTGCATATACAGCTAGGCCTAGAGCGGTTTTTCCTGTCTCCATGGAGACAGGGTGGATACATTGTAAAACATTTTTAAAACGTTCTAAACTTTTCGCAGAAGAAACGTGTTACTAAGTTACAAAACATCTTTTAGCTGTATCCCAATACGGAGACTAAATGTATCAATTAAAGCCACAGCATTTCCGTGTTTAATGTGGACACGACGCACCACAGGCCGCTGTGTCACCACCAGTGATTTCTATCTCGTGCGTGGATAACCAACAAGGATGTTAATGCTCTACGACGGAAACAATGCCGAGGACCCACCCACATTCAGCTCGTTCCCTCTGTCTGGCTCTTCCTGGATCTGACGTTCGCCTCTGCTAAGTAAGTAGCCGTGATCTGTTTTTTTTCCTTCTTGTACTGCAATATTATTTTTCTTTTATCTCACTCTTTACGTTGCAAACTTTGACGATGTTCTTGCAGGAAATTAGCGGCGCTTGTTAGCTTATTTTGTTCCGTTTAGCCTCGTTTGATGAAACGTAAACGTTTAACGATAAGGTCACTCGGTAGCAACTAGCGTTGGACCGTCTCCCTTATGAAAGTTACGACGGCTTGCTGACGCTTGAAAACGAATGAAGGGAATTTAAATAAATGCTGTCCCTCAGAGTGGGTGCTACATGCTAAAGCAGTGTCTCCGACTGAAAGTATTATGTAACGTTAACGGCTGGGTTGTTTCTGCTCTTACACCAGAGGATACGTTTGACCGAAATCACTTTAGGCTTCTTAGTACACTCTGACACAGACCAGAGAGTGTGAGAATCATTTTTGTTTTGTTTTGTTTTTTTAAATTGCATTTCAATTTTCAGGGTCCAGCTGTCAACGGACTACACTTGAACTATCCATACAGTAATACAGCAGTTAGGTGTGTTTAATGACTGTAGTATTTTCTGGGATTTTCCTGCTTATGTTTATACTTATGTTGCGGGATTGTCTTTTATTTGCTATAACTCCTACAAGTTTTAACAGTGCCATTGTCGCAAGAATGCGGAGTAAAAAAACCTGTAGAGCAAGGAGGAGTGTCATCGAGCTTCTAGGAAGCCGCCTTTAACACACCCATGGCCTGTCCTGTTTTTCTCCCCTTTGGTTTAAATGCAAACACATTGCATTGTAAGGGAAACCTGTGCCAGAGTAATTTTATTTTGTCTTGTTTCATTTATTTCAAACATGTCAGCAGTATACAGGAAATCATTTAGGAAAGTTACAAAAAAGAAAAGTTTGTAAAAATAAAGCAAAATGCACTACAATATTGCTTATCATTTGCTGATTCAATTTACATATCTGAAAAGAAGTGGGAATAAGTGCACACTCATTTAAGCCCACCCTTTTCCACAAGTTATCAGTTATTATTTACCCAGCTTCCTTATTAATATAAACCCCAATGACAAAAATTAACATAATTCTGGAATTTACATGCATAACCAACATTGAAGTGGAAAACAACTTAAACTAGAAAAAGTGAATGCGTGCAGCTGAAAGATCGGAGCTGAAATGCCAAAAAATGCTTTGAACCACTTACATGCGCCACAAATCACTTTGAAGTATCATCAGCCAATCAGAATGCCCCTACACGCTTTGATCCACCAACTGAAAACAGCTGTGTCACTGCTGAAACGCAGGCACTCTGTGGCAAAGCCCTGAAAAATTTGTCTCAGCGCACCTGTCGAACAAATGCTTCTAAATCAAAATCCGTAGCTCCTATCAAAATTATTTTTGAACTGTGAGCCTCACAAGGACCGTCTCTAAACAGTGGTGTCATTTTTACTTTCCTGTGTTCACAAATTAAGTCACGGGAGCAGTTTCAAAATGGGGCTCGTTTTGGGTTTTGAGAAAATCCTCTTTCGAAAATTACTATGGGGCGGATGGAGGAGGAGGAAGGCACTGTCTTTGCTTGAACCCTCACAGTTTGAAAATTTTACATTTGTCAGAGTTGAGAGACACATTGTTTGAAAGTAGAGAACCGGCTCTATGTTTTGATGGTAAGTGATGGCTGGAGAGTGAACGCTGTGGACACAGCGGCACTTTAGAGAGAAATTTTTGTTGAAAATTTGAAGCCGTCCACTCTGAGGTTTGGAATGCGCACTCTAGAAAAGGTGAAAATGTAAAAATGTCCTTAAAGTTTAATGTTCATAAACCATAAAAGATAACACACCGAGTGACGCCTGCATAGTCGAAAACCATGGCTTCGTTTAAAAGCTTGAATGGCGTCTCTAGCTGAAAGTATGCTGAAGTTACTTAAGCTCAAAGCTGAATGAATTTGACGAAGAGTTGAAAAAGTCCCCGTTCATTTTCAATGGGACAAAAAGTTCATAAAAAGCTGAATATTTCACAAACCATAAAAGTAATGTAATGAACCAGAAGTAATAGCACCCATGTCCTGAAGAAACGTTTTGATACCAGAACGGTTTCTATAGCATAAACGTAGCTGAAGTTCACAGAATAAAAACTCAAAGTGCTTTTTACTATAAGCCTCATTCATGCAAACACATTTTTCCATGTCCATGCCACCCATTCACATGCCAGTGGGATGCATTAGGGGTAACTTAGAGCTCAATAACTTGCCCACGGTTACTTTAATATGCAGACTGGAGGAGCCAGAGACTAAAACACCAGACTTCTGATTAGTAGATGACCCACTCTGCCTCCATGCCACAATCGAATCTGCTTTTTGCAAATAACATTATTTCTTATTAAGATTTGGAATCTCTTGCTGGTTTGCTTTATTTAGTATTTATTATTGTGGTGTATGAGAATGGGGAAGGAAAACTTGCGCTATTTCGAAACCAATGAACACATTCCAATGTTCATATCATCATATGACAGGGTTATGGGCCAGTGGCATTTGTTTTTAAACAATTTCTTATTGTCTGGGGAAAACATTTTGTTTTTGCTCTATATGAGATTTAATGAGGCCACTCCCGAGCTCCTGGAAAAAGTTCCACATGAAGGAGAAATGTGTACAGCACACTGACAGACTGCAACCTTATTTCTCCTCCAGGTTCTGAAGATGAGCTACCCAGGATATCCTTCTCAGTCTGGAGGCTACCCACCACAGGCAGGTGGCTACCCACCACAAGCGGGTGGCTACCCACCACAAGCGGGTGGCTACCCTCCACAGGCAGGCGGCTACCCTCCACAGGCAGGCGGCTACCCCCCACAGGCAGGCGGATATCCTCCACAGGCGGGCGGTTACCCACCAGCAGCAGGGGGCTACCCAGCCCAAGGGGGTGGTTACCCTGCTCCAGCTGGAGGCTTCCCTCCCCAGGCTGGTGGATACCCAGGACAGCCTGGAGCAGGGGGCTATCCTTCCATGCCTCCAGCAGGTGAGGCTGCAAAAATAAAGCATAAAAGATTACATATGTCAAGAACCAAGGGAGATTCATTCTATAAGTCAATGTTTTCTTTGCAGGTGGAGGCTGGGGTGCAGCACCAGGTGGCTATGGAGCGGTATTTAAAATTTTATCTCATTCTTTACCTCTTACTTGCCAGCTCACTAATACTATATGGACTGGCTTAGTCTAAATATTATTTGCTTACATTTCTTATCTTCACCACTCCTACCTGAGCCGTATTTGTTTAATATGCATTTGTCACCATGTAGCTGTCCTTCATTTGCAGCCAGGAGGACCTCAGCAGGGATATCCAGGTGGCCCTTCCCCAGGCCAACCCATGCCAAGTTACCCAGGAGCACCTGCCACTAACCCCTCAATGCCTGGATATCCAAGTGGGGGTCCCTCCAACCCTCAAGGCCCTGCCGGTTTTGTAAGATGCACACATAGCAAACACATGTGCAGCTGTGTTGTTATTTTATCATCTAATATATACATATTTTATTTCCTGTGCATTTTAGAGAGGGTACAGGGGTTCTATTAAAGACTTTCCAGGGGCTGATCCACTGAGGGATGTTGAAGTTCTTCGAAAGGCTATGAAGGGTTTCGGTCAGTAAACGCTGCATTTGACTGTTTAACCCATCAAATATAATATTGTTCCACATCCATTAACAGTTCATTTGCTCCTTCTCCCTTTATACATCATAAATTGATTGTATCAAAATATCATCTTGAACAGGCACTGATGAAAAGGCCATTATTGAACTTCTGGGAAGTCGTTCAAACAAGCAGAGAGTTCCACTGGTTGCAGCCTATAAAACTACTTATGGGAAGGTACTTTCTTAAATATACTGAACAAAAATACAAACGCACAAATCCAGAAGGTTAAGTTACAGTGGCCTCTTAACATGCCCGTGCACTCCAGGAAAAATGGGATAATTATTGACAAACTGGTGAAGTCTACGCACCGCAGATGTGTGGCACTCTCGGTACTGAGCGGTGTGAACTCTGATCGCTGACCACGCTGTGTTCACTTTTTGATAACACACAGACTGTTGCATAAAGATCTGAAACACTGGTTGCCATTGAAGCCTGAAATGATACTGAGTGTATACATAAATTGTTGCGCTTATATATTGTTGATTAGTTATCAGATGAAATAGGAAAAATTTTGTGCGTTTTTTTTTTTTTTTTTTTTTTTTTTGTAAAAATCTCCTTTTTCCCTTTTTTTTTTTTTTTTTTTTTTGGTGGTTTTTTTGGTTTTTTTGTTT
>VUQK01009012.1:2646-14805 GCA_015106715.1 Bujurquina vittata | reverse complement strand
TAAATTGTTGTTTTTTTATTTTTTTGTTTATTTATAAGATGAAATAGGAAAAATTTTTTTTGTTTTTTTTTTTTTTTTTTTGTTGAGTGTAAAAATCCTCCTTTTCCCCTTTTGTTTTAATAGCTTTTCGTGGCAGTTTTATCGGATTAGCTGACTTTGAACTCAGGGTTTTCTGGTTTTCTGCTTAGGATTTATTCAAGGATCTGAAGTCTGAGCTAACTGGAAACTTTGAAGATCTGGTCATTTCCATGTTGAAGACCCCGACGCAACTTGATGCATCTGAGCTTAGAGAAGCTATTAAGGTTGGAAGCTGATATTGTTGTCTCTTCAGCCTAAACCACATTATATCACTCATCATGTGTTTTGAAAATAAATGAAATGTGAAATGGCTGGCTACAAATTAATGTTGATCACACTTTCTAAAGCTTTTCTGTAAATGTTTTAGGGTGCGGGAACTGATGAAGCTTGTCTCATTGAGATTTTGGCATCGCGCTCCAATCAAGAAATTCAGGAAATTACCAGAATCTACAAAGCTGGTGAGTTCTGATATAGCCATTTCTACATTTTATTCAAATTCTTGTTGGAAAAAATGTTACATTTGCTTGCACTATATACTGTGTAGGTCAAATGAAACTTAATCAAGATAATTAAATGTGTTACTTATGTGTCTTTGTGCTGACCATTTTCTATGGAACAGGTCAAAAGGTTGTGTAGATGTTATGGTTTGCTTTAAGTGGAGCTGCTGTCTTTTATCAACAGTTGGATGATGAATTGTAAAAAGTCGGTGTCTGAACAAAATGTAAATATTATGCAAATGAATACATTTTCCTAAAAAGGCCCTCCTCTCTTTCAGAGTATGGGAAGAGCCTGGAGGATGCCATCCACAACGACACCTCTGGCCACTTTCGCAGACTTCTGGTGTCTCTCGCTCAGGTAGTGTCAGCACATTTTACTCTGGACTTACAATGAGCTTTTACATAAAGTCAGGTACTGACTTTAATTCTGTACTGTGCCAATAATCACTTACCTCCATTCTCTCTAGGGAAATCGTGATGAAAGGGAGAATGTTGACATCTCTTTGGCCAAACAGGATGCTCAGGTACCGGTTTAATGATGGCTTAGTGTTTGAATAGTTTAATAGTAAGTAAATGGAAGCCCTAACGATCCTCCTCCTTTCCTCAGAAACTCTATGCTGCTGGAGAAAATAAAGTGGGAACTGATGAGTCTCAGTTTAATGCCATCCTGTGTGCTCGCAGCAAGCCTCACCTCAGAGCAGGTGTGTAGTTTTAATATAGTTGATTATTTCTCTTTATCTCTGGAAGTTTTCCGCTTTGTTCTCCAGCGTCATAACTAGAAACGCTTTAGTACAAAGGCTTTTAAACTTGTCACTGTTATGCTTGTGTATCTTGTCTTTATTAGTCTTTCAGGAGTACCAACAGATGTCTGGGAGAGACATTGAGAAGAGTATCTGCAGGGAAATGTCTGGCAATCTTGAGTCTGGCATGGTGGCTGTGGGTATGTTGATCTCATTTTTCCAAACCCAGACCAAACTGAAGCAACTTTCCAAAAACATGCAAAGCTTTATTCAAACAGCTGGTTGATTTTGTTTTGTAAGGTTTTCTTGGAAGACTAAAAATAATGTGCAGGTGCAACACAGACAGTTTGACCTAAATACCTGATTGAAAACAAATGGTGGTGGGACAGACGGCATACACATATCACATATACGTGCAGTGAAATTCAGCCTCTGCATTTAATCCAGCACACATGCAGAAACCTTTTTGCGCATTTTTTTAAACCAGATATCATGCTCATTTAGTAGCAACATGCGATCATGAGCTTTGAAAGTGTTCATCGAGACCATGAGCTCATCAAGAAAGTGTTTACTAAGATCACAAATCAAGTCACGCTTAATTTTTATTTTACTTTTTGTGTTGAATTTCTATCGAGTCTACAGAAAAGTCTGTGTTATGATGTAGGGTCGTCCTGACCATGTCTAGAGTTGCTGTGATTGGCTGATTTAGATATATCTGCATTAATAAACAAACAAACCTAATGAAGTGCCTGGTGAGCGTGTAGTAAGTGGTTTACTCAAAACCACAGAGTTAGAACCTTCTCAGCTCATCTTTGTTCTGCAGTCTGATACTTTGGCAAAAGACTGTGAAATGTTGCATAAAAGGTTTGTTGACAGTTACGTAATGAATTTGGTTAGTAACCAAGAAATAATTGAGAACATATCATTAAATACATTATGGAAATATGTTAGATTCTGAATGCAAAAATATTTAACATTTGTTTAAAAAAAGTAGAACTAGCAAAGCCACAAATTGGGTCATTTCCATAATCTTATTGGCAGACGCCACATAAGCTAAATATGTACAGAAATTTTTAATGCTGCTCCATTCAGTGCACTTTAGATTATCTTTTCAAGTTTGCTGTATCTTCTTAATTCATATATAGTGTTGCATCATTTTCTGCTCCTTTATTTTATTCACTTTATTTTAGTGAAATGCATCAAGAACACCCCAGCCTACTTTGCCGAAAGGCTCCACAACGCCATGCAGGTATGTCTGTCTATCATTCCATTTATTTTTAGTTATGTCAAATAATTTCTTTAATTCTCTGATTTTTGTGGAGGGAAAAAGGAAAAGAAATAAACAAGGTATTACACTGTGCTCACAGGGATTGGGGACCAAGGACAGAACCCTCATCCGTATCATGGTGTCCCGCTCTGAGGTAGATATGTTGGATATCAGACAGGAGTATTTGAAGAACTACGGAAAATCACTGTACACTCACATCTCAGTAAGTCCCACTATTCATGCCATTTTGACCGTCAAAGCTTCATCAGTGTGTGCTTATGTGATGCATGTTCTGTGTTTCTCAGGGTGATACCTCTGGGGATTACCAGAAGCTGCTGTTGAAGCTGTGTGGAGGCAGCGACTGAAAAGGAAGGAAGAGAACCTCTCGAAAAGACATCATATATGTGCACACAAAACAATGTTATAGGACCTTATGTCACTTGTGATGCATGCAGTTAGTGCCATTTTTCTTATATTAAACCAATATGAATTTTGTATTCTTAGTTTACATGATTTTTGCTGTGTTACATTTAATCAGATTTTAAAAGATGCACCAGAAACCTTTATTCTTATTATATAAAAGGTAGAGTCATAGCCAACAAAATATGTGTGCCTGATAGTGTCCTATTAAATATAACTTACTGCAGTGACTAGTGTACTATACAGTAATATTTAGAATGTGCTACACCACCACCGCCAAAAAAAAGTATTGCAGGAAACCTAAATTGGGGTAACCACAAGTAAAAAGAAATTAAGATACATTTAATTAACTTATAAAGTCCATATATGATGAAATGCACCCATTTAAAAAGCTACAGGAAATTCTCTCACAAAATAAGTATAATCATTTCCAGCTCCAATATATAAAAAATGATAGCATCTCTTCTATAATCTTTGTTTTTAATTAACTAAAATTTAACTCTTGCTTGCAAGTCTATGCAAATTAGCTTATCATCAATCAACATTTCCTTTCACTCAGTTCTGAATGCCAAAGCCTATAGACAGATCATATTGTGCCTTTTGTGTTAGCTGCTGTGTAAGCTAATGGAGCTACATGATTATTTACTTTTATCTTGCAAACAATCTACAATCTTATTTGTATGGCTACAAGAATGTCAGTTTTACATTTTCTGTTTCCCAATATTTTGTTTACTAAAGTCTTCACAGTGTCCTCTGCAGGTGTGTGTGTTTTACTGCCAGCAGAGGGCTCTTGGGCCACATGAGGTGTCTTACCTTTTTATATAATTGTTTTTCCTGCACATTTAGAGGTTTGCTTTGAATTGCCATGTAACAGAATTGTCATCAAAATTTATTGGATGCCTTTAAAAAAAGAGAGAAAAAAAGAGAACCAATTCTCATTCAATAAAAACCATTTGGCATATCTGGATTTCCTTTGTGAAGTGGGATTGTGTGTTTTGCATGAAAATTTTCTGCCCATGGATTTCCTGCACAATGAGCAATTTGCATGTCAAAGCCAGTCTCATTTGCACCACCTTGGTCTGTATTCCAGCGAGCGAGTTGGCCCCCTCCTCCTCTGAGCATCGTGAGCAGCATCCTCTTGTTAAAAGGTGTGAATAATGTGCCTTACATAAGTTGTGTTTGTGCATGTGCTTTAGCTGTATAATCTGAGAAGGGGAGAGAAAACTGTTCAGGTGTGCTTTGAAGCTTGAGTGATATGGCAGAGAGCTTTTCTCAAGGCTATAAATAGTGTCCATACTGTGTCCTAAAGCCATCTTTCTGTTGCGTTCACTGGCCTCGAAGTGCAGCCTCAGAGGGAATATTTTTGTGAGACAAATGACTTTGTTGCAAACCTCACTTATTGGGCACTTTCTGACTTTCCATATACACTTAAAACAAAAATACTCTGCCAGCCTGAAGACAAAGAATGATAAATATTTGATGCTGGTATTTGTGTATTTTCTCTCTATCCCTCCTGAAGTATATAGGTCAAAGTGAAATTACAAAGGGGAGAGGAGGGCTCCCATTTGGCTCGCTTTTACTTTTAAGAGAGAATACTTCCCTGATCCTGATTTCTAGATAAAGTACTTTAATTATTAACATGTGGACATGATGGCATAATGGATGATGCACCCTCTCTGGAACTTGGACACACGCATAAGCAGCGCTATCTTGTCAATAGTGTCTGTCCACATCAGTAGGCCAAGTGGCAGATGCTATAGCTACAAAGCAGCTTTTTTTCTTAAATTACTAATATTGAAATTTAAGATTTCTTAATACTTGTAATATCAAAAAAATCAAATAGATAATTCTGAAAGAGCTCCTTCTTATACAGCCACCACTCTTTCTCAACAATGGATAGTTTTACACACAGTAAATCTACACTTCATGCACCACATCACCGGCCTCTTACAGAATTAAGTATTGACCACATTTTTTTATTTGCAGTGGATTTTCTGCAGTTGTCCAGTGAGGATTGTGCAACTAAGTGACATTTGGTTGCCAGGGACCTAATCCTGCTTTAAACTTCATAAGTGCATATAAGCAAATTACAAACCCGAGGATTAGATGAACAACACATAATGAGATGTAGCGGCAGATATCACTATCCAGCCTGCAGAGCAGCAGCCTGTGGGGCTTGAGGCTTTTCCTCTGATATTTGACAGAGTAAGAAAGTAAAGCCTGTCCAAACCTTATGGTTTTATTTGAGTATGAGAAGGAGCAATATATTAGAAGATGGCATATAAAGCTATAAATTTCCCCTGTTTACTGTTATAAACAAATGCGTGAGTTCACAATTTTGAATCTGTTTGATGTTTTATAGAAATTTACATAATTCCTTAACACTGCAGCTTGTATTCTCAGTGAGTTGCAAATGGATTTCCCTGCGGGGGAAATAAATTAGTGCAGTTGTTACATAATTGTTAAAGCTATTTCAAATTTAACTGGGGAAATGTATAGGCACACTGTGTACCATGTTAAGCTTTAAACCAGGGCCTTATGTGCTATATTAAGCTCTTGCTATGGGTCAAAATCCTCATAAAGGCAATAGACTTTATATTACAGAGTACTAGCAATTATTATAAGGTTGATGTAGATTTCCACACATCTCTAGTTCAGCTGTGTTGATGCTGCTGCTGCGATGATCACATATAGATGACCATACAGATAATTTTGCTGTCTGATTCTAAACAATTCATTTTTGTAAGGATTTCATCTTTGATGTCCTTTAATATATGATGGATTATGTGGAGTGGAATAAAGCACGCAGAGCGGGGCAGTTGTGTCAGGGGACAATCCAGATGAGAAACAGGCAACTACAATCTGGACTTCTAATCTCCTAAAAAAAAAAAGAGAGAGAGAGAGAGAGAGAGAGATCAAATCATGAAATAGGAGCTGTTGGATTTCCCTTGTAATCAAATAATAGCCTATTCAGAAACACAATGTATGTGTGGGATTTACTGAGCAGACTGGGCTTTAAGAAGCAAGTCAAGCAATGTCTGATTTGTAATGTACTAATATTTACATTTACAACTGCTTAAGTGTTAAATCTGTTTAACTTTGCATGCATAAAATAACTAGCTGAAATTTTGAGAAAGAACAACTGCAGGATGTGGTATGGCAGGATATTAAAAGGATCATGTTAAATATTTCTAAGACATACAAGTTAAAGGAGGTAAAGTCACAATAACTGATATGTACTGTATCTAATACAATACCATTAGCTTTGTGATTTTAGAGCAGTGCACAGTCTTTTAAACTTTCATCAGCAGGCATGACCAGCATTTCAGTAAGTCAACTTTTAGGCCAGAAGCAGGAGAGTATCTGGATTTCACCAGACACCAGAAAAAGGAAAAGAAACTGAAAAGCCAAAAATTATTTTTGTTCTCTCGTTCTCTCAACTTAATATGATTGCACCCTGGCAATATTTAAGGATTTTTTCTAATAATAATTTAATCATTATTAATCATTTCATAATGTAATGGAATTGCTGCTTATTAGATCTCTATGTAGCAGAAAATGCCTGATATAATTTTGTAGATTACAAAAGGTCATTTATTTATTTTGAAGATTAAAGGAATCTTAAATATTATAATTTTGTTTTACTGAGATCTCAGACTCTCAAATATTCTGTTTCTTCTGCCTTTGAGTATGTTATTGTATATGCTGGCCTTCCCTTTAAATCTTATGAGGGTTATCTTAGAAAAACCATGCAACCAAAATGTTTTACAGTCATATCACCAGACACTGTGTACACTCTGCAGTACATAATGAGCTAGAAAAGGGGCAAAAGCCAGTGCTGAATGGCTCTTGAGCAGCACCGCTTTAAGAAAAGACAGAAAGCACTTATTCCAGAATACTGGTGGAAATCATGCTTGGTGAGCATAGTTTCTTACATGTAAAAATCCAAAACACATAAACCAGAAGCAAAGTGG
The DNA here is from genome assembly GCA_015106715.1 of Bujurquina vittata. NCBI lineage: Eukaryota > Metazoa > Chordata > Actinopteri > Cichliformes > Cichlidae > Bujurquina > Bujurquina vittata. The sequence goes on along the minus strand of VUQK01009012.1, from coordinate 7,829 downwards.
GAAACTGCTTTAAAATTATTTTTTAACCACTATGGATGGGATAAAGAGAAAAGAGAGGCAAAACAAAAGCCAGCATCTTTGGTGTGTTTGGGTGCGAGTTACTTGCAAATCTGTGTATGCATCATTAATGCTTAAATAAAAAAACTCTACAGGATTCCTGAATACTTCCCCAGGAAACTAAGTCACTAAAAAAAGACCAGCGCCAGTATTACATAAGTTGTGGTAATAATTGCAGCCATAATTACAGCGGCGGGAAGCCAGGTGTGTCTAAAAAAGAAAGTCCCGCCTACGCTAACGTTAAATGCCCATTGCACGGAAATATGATTGGCACAGGGTTACAGCTGCTTGAACCGTGAGACATGGCGGAGTTTATAGTCTGACTGAGAGCGCTCCTGAAGAGTTTTCGCACTTTTCAACATGCTTAAAGAACTTGATTTGAGGGCGACATTGTGTCCGTAACGTAGGCAAAGCGGCGCTTAAAGAGGCAGAGGCGTCATTTTCCGAGAAGGACTGAGAGCCGCGGTTTGGGAAAATGTCTTGTCATCTTCATGCAGTCAACAGCCTTGGGCAACAAATATGGCTACTTCTTGTGTATCCTTCAATTCGGGTTGAAAACCGTCCTGACTGGGTCGAGTGGGATAGTTTCGCGGAGCCACGGCAGTAGTCCGAAGTTAAGTTGACTACCAGAAAGATTAAAGGGCTGGGTTCGTCCCGAACTGGTTAGGTAAACAGCACAGGGAGAGGGGATGGAGCCCAAGCATAAAGAGTTGTTGGAGAAATGTTACCAGAACTTGGTAGAGTCCATAACAGATGCGGACCGAGTTGTGGATGTTTTGGCTCACTGCGGGACCCTCAGCCAGCCAGAGCGCTACGAGCTGGAGCACAACTGCACCTCCAACTCGGAAAAAGTGGACCTTCTCCTGAAGATACTAATGAGCAAAGACGGGGACTATTTCGCGCAGTTCTGCACGGCTCTGGAGACGACGCACCCTCACCTGCAGGCTTTGCTGCTGGATGGCATCGGACCAGTGGATCATACAAGTGGTGAGACGCAATCATAATATTAACAACCTCCTAATTAAATTGTTACAAGAATGCATTTGTCAGGAACAGAGAATATGTTAGAAGTTTTGGCTTTATTTTAAATGGCCTGCAATGTGCTTGGAAGGTCATTGCTTTTATAATGGTTATGATCCAACCTGTTTTCGATCCTCTCCTGAGCACGATCTAACTAACATTAGCGCTATTGACCATATGACAACTTGATGAAGGGCATGACTTTTCCTGTGGGCAAGTATAAAGCGAGAGAGGGCTGCAGTGCACAGTCATGTGACTTGATGCCTATTTACACTCTCACTACTGTGCTCGTTTCATTTACCATGTCACCATAAGTACAGCCTGCTCGCTTTTTGTGAAAGCATTTAATGGACCTAAAAAGACTCAATCAATATAGGGAGTGACTGTGTGTGGGAATCAATAACCCACTGTCAAAGTCAAATGAATGAGAGAAGAATCAGATGCGTTTTAATGCACACTGTGCAATGAACGTGAATCTGAGAATTCATACTCGGTTTGATTTGTGTTTTTTGGTATAAAATTTACTGCAACTAATACCTATTTCAACATCGGTAAGTAAATTACCTTTTGAATTATTTAAAAACTGTTTGGTCTATAAAATGTTACAACTCCCAAAGCTAAAGGTGCTCTAGTTGCTCAAATGTCCATGAAATGTCAGAATATTGAAAGATGCTTATTACCATTTCCCAGAACTGTAAGGCGATGTGTTCAGATTGCTTTTATTCAGTTCAAAGCAAATGCACAAACAGGACAAATCTACTGAGTAATTGCAACTAACTTCAACAGTATAGTGCTTGTGAGACTAAAATTATTTTAGAAGTACGACCTTTGCCAAGGAGTTTCTGATTTGATTTTTTTAGTTTCTGTTTATTAGCAGGTTTATTTAGAAGTTACGGATGGATTTGTTTTAATTTGTTTTTATCATGGCATCTTTCTTTTAAGAGAGATTCTCTACCGTTGCAAAATTGAATCTTTCAAACCATATCTTCACAAAAGCATGTCAAATTGAGTCTTAAAAAATGGGAGACACTGTCTTGATATTCTAAAGAACAATCAAAAACTAATTCAGGGTATTCTTCTGGATCTGAATGAGTTGGAGGATGATAGAGGGAATCTTTAGCCTTGGTGGAGGTATGCAGTCTTGGAAAGCTCTTGTATTTAAAGTGAGCAGATACACATTGCCTGCTAAAGGTCCACTAACTTATGTACCATTAGTTTGTGTTAAGAGGTGAACTGAAAAGTGGCAATGTTATGGATTTTACACAAGATTTAATGTTCTAAGATGTTTCACCCTCAAGCCTTAATATTTCACCTTTAAGTTTTTCTAATGGATACCAAATATATGGTTAAATAAGAGTCAACATCTGAGATGATCCAGTGATACAATGGCACAAATCACTGATTACTTTGTAATATTTAAGATGGTTTTATATCACCTTTTCTAAGCAAGTGCTGATGTCTTGCTGCTGTTAGCTGGTGTGAGTGAAACTTTCTTCAAAGTAGATCTAAGATTTTCTCAGACACTTGAAGAATAAACTCTCTCAATGTGAGGAGAATATAATCAAACTGTTTATCAGAGGGAAAGCGTGATTTATTATTTTTTTTCCCGAGCCTAACAGTAGCTGACATAATATCTTATAACAAGCTATTGTTGTTTAGCCAGCTCTTGTTAGCCTCCATAGATGGGAGGGTTGCAGGTCTACTCTGCTGACAGTAAGTGTGACAATAGAGAGCCTTGACGTTGTTCAGGAGATGAGACTTGAGGTGAGGAGTAAGAAGATGAAGTGGAATTAAGGGAGGAGGAAAAGCAGTGGTGAAATAGGAGATGGGCATAATGAGAGAGAAAATGTACATGTAAAATGTTAATGGCCATATATATATTTTTAAAAGAGCTATTTGTGATCTTTAAATTAAAAGTAACTTGTAAAGCATACTATGTGTGTGGCCAGTATCTAGTCAACTACATAAAATGTGATGAGGCCCATCTTTGCCACTGTAGTCAAGATGGTTAAGCAGTTTTCACAAACTGGCACCCACTCCTACTTACACTGCTCAAAAAAATGAAAGCAGCACTTTGAAAATGCATCAGATTTCAATGGGGAAGTAATAATTTTGGATATCTATACTGATATGGAGTGAGTAATTTGTTCAGAACCAAAGAATGCCACATCACGTGATGAATGAAAAATTATCAACCTACAAAGGGATGAATTCAAAGACATCCAAAAATGTGAAAAGATTATGTAGCAGGTTACTCCATTTTGCTGAAATTTTACTGCAGCAGCTCAAAATGGTACTCAGCAGATTATATGGCCCCCATGTGTTTGTATGCATGCCTGACAATGTCAGTGCATGCTCCTAATGAGACAACAGATGGTGTCCTGGGGGATCTCCTCCCAGATCTGGACCAGGGCATCACTGAGCTCCTGGACAGCCTGAGGTGCAACCTGGCAGCATCAGATGGACAGAAACATTATATCCCAGAGGTGTTCTGTTGGATTTGGGTCAGGCGAGTGTATCAATTCCTTCATCCTCCAGGAACTGGCTGTATACTCTCGCCAGGCCAGGCATTGTCATGCACCAGGAGGAACCCAGGACCCACTGCACCAGCATAGGGACCTCTAGCCTGTAGAGGTCTGTGCGTCCTTCCATAGATGTGCCTCCCCAGACCATCTCTGACCCATCATCAAACTGGTTGTGCTGAAAGATGTTACAGGCAGCATAATGTTCTCTAAGGCCTCCCCAGACCCTTTCATGTCTGTCACAAGTGCTCGGGGTGAACCTTCTCATCTGTGAAAAGCACAAGGTGCCAGTGATGGACCTGCTGGTATTCTATGGCAAATGCCAGTTGGGCTCCATGGTGCCCGGAAATTAGCACAGGGCTCTGGCAGTGCTAATCCTGTTCCTCTTTACACAAAGGTGCAGATATGGGTCCTGCTAATGGGTTAAGGACCTTCTGCAGCCTTGTCCAGCTTTGCTAGAGTAACTGCCTTTCTCCTGGAATCTCGTCCATGCTCTTGAGACTGTGCTGGGAGCACAGCAAACCATCTGGTAATGGCACGTATTGAAGTGCCATCCTGGAGGAGTTGGACTACCTGTGTAACCTGTGCTACCTGTGGGTCCAGGTATCGCCTCATGCTGTCAGTAGTGACACTGATCCTAGCCAAATGCAAAACTAGTGGGGGAAAAAAGATGAGGGAAATAATATCAGTGGCCTCCACCTGTAAAACACACGTTTTTTTGTTTTATTTTTTTAATGTTGATCATAAATCTCATTAAATTCTTTGTATGCTTAAACAGTAATGATATATGTCTCTGGAAACTGTCATACTGTATATGTTATATCCAGTGGCATAATGTATACACACACACACAGTGTGTGCACCTATGCTGCACTTTGGCACTTAAAAAAAATACCCCCTCCTCTTCCAAACATCCAGTTGCTTTGTTCACTGTTTGTTATTGTGTCATACTGAGTGAACTACCAGGTGTTAATTATGCATTATTTTGGCATAATTCATAAGAGAAGTGAAGCTGGAGACTTTGTTCAGTTTTCTGAGCCTTTTTCATTTTTGCGCTGCATTTAACAAATGTGCACTTGGTCTAAAACTGAATACTGATAGGCTCTCTGGCTTCCAAAGAGGTTTGTACATGAACATGTTCTGGACTAGTCATAGTAGTGTGCAAATCCCTGTTGGTAGTCACATGGGACACAAATGGGCTGAGCTGTCTTCTGCTACTGGGCAGACAGGTTCATCGACTGTACAACCAAAAGAAAGGTTGCTTTCCTCTGGAAAGGCCTATGTTTATAATAGTATGCACCATCAGCAGCCAGACCTACTGTAGTAAACTAAAAAAAACATGTGAGCCAGATGACCCTTTGATGTCATAATGAGTCACAGCTTTGTTGGTAAACCCTGCCTGTTCAAATGTTAATAGCAGAAATGCTAAATATATCCTTTATGACTGAGCTACAAAAAGTTCCCAGTGATATAAATATGATGCCTATAGTACTGAACAGGGTGTGCATTGCCAAGGGCTTTTTTTTTTTTTTTTTTTAAAAAAAATTCACGTTTAATTTTATTTTACTTTTCACTTTGGGGGTT
>VUQK01009004.1:3368-14756 GCA_015106715.1 Bujurquina vittata | reverse complement strand
GTACCAGGAAAAAAAAAAATAAAATAATATATTTCTTTAAAAAAAAAAAAAGCGTGGCGGCTGCAGTGGTGGACTCGTGGAGGGGATGAAGAGGAGGGGGAAGAAGGAGGAGACGAAGAGGGGGGGGGGCACCTTTTTCTGAGGCTACGTGTTGGATATGAGGCAGCCTCTCCAGGAGCATGGAGCCTAGGGTTTGTTTGATGTGGAAATTGGACAGTTTGAATCCGTCTCCTTTAATTTTTCACAACTTACAGGGCCCCCCTGGGTGCCTCACATTCCTCTTATAGGATATAAATTAGTTTTTTTGTCCTCTCACTCCCTCATTTTTAAACCCCTTTTTTCTCTTTCTCTTTTTTTACACATTACCCTGGTACCCCTGTTATTTTTTTTTTCTCCCTGCGCTTTCTTCCTTTTCCTCACTGAAGAGAGTTGTAGTTTCACCCCCGATGTTTGTCAAACAGTCAGTCATCAGCATAAAACTTCACTTATGTTGCCTCTAAGGCATCTTTTGTATTCTGAAAGGGATGTGCTTTCTGCTGCCAGACTGGTCTTCAAAACAAACAAACAGAACAATAGAGCAACAGATCTCTCTTCTCAGTTCAGACATCATATTTCTGTTGTGGTGATCTCTGTCTGCTTCGCTTTTGCTGTTAAAACAAAATGAAAAGAACCAACGGAAACACACCCAGACAGGTACAACGCTGCCTTTCCTTGCATGTGTTTTTCCTTGCCTCCTTCCTGGGAAGTTCTCTGCGAGTTAAATCATTCATATTGGATACACACTGCTCTTTCTTTGGTTTGTTCCTCTGTATTTATTTCATTGTCAGTATCTCAGATTGCTTCCCACAGCCCTGCTCAGCTGTGTTTTTTTGCACTCAGGATACGCCAATATCCAAACAGACTGATGTGTCCATCCAGACACACCAGCACGGGGCTCACTCTGATGTGCGCTATGTCTGCCTGCATGTCGACGTGTCAACTCTAATTCAAGCTCCTCTGTTTCCCCCCTCTCATCTGTCTGCTCCAGATGTTGCGCTGGGTGTCAAAATGGATCTCTGCTCCTGAAGAAAAAAAAAAATGGTGGAAAGCAACATATTTCTCTGTTTGTAGAAACTGAGAGATACACTTTGAAATTCATTTCAGGCATGCAGGAGGAGATGAGCCCAATTCAGCAAGAGTACGCCTTGATGCCACTGCTGATTTCACTTTTCGCTTGTTATCTGCCTCGAGTCTTGTGACGTGATTGCTGAGAGAAAAAAAAATACAGTTCATAATGGTTAATTCACTTCTTTCCTTGTCTTCGCTGTATTTGAAAACAGTGCATTAATTATCCTTTCTGTACCATGTAATTGGCCCTTCTTTGTAGTCCCCAACAGACAGCTAATGCCTTCTTTATATGTTGTTGGCTGTGCAAATACCCTGCCACCAGGAGGCGCTGAAAAGAGCGGGACCCCTGTGTGTTGATTTATTTATCTGTGTCTGGATTAAAGCCTGTATACCTGATAAAGGGGATGTCAGAGGAGCTTTGACAGCCACAGAGGCAGCAGAGTGTGTGCGATTTGGTCGCTGCGTCGGCAGAAACAAGGAGTGTCGATGGCATCTTTGAAGTCTTGACAGACGAGAGCCTCTGAACATCCCCTTAATCTTGCCTTCCCCTCAGAAAGGCGTGCGAGCAGGCAGGTTCTGAGCACACTCGGCTCCCTGTTTGCCTTATTCTCTTAATGACACAAACCATTCAGCCACCACGCATGATAGCATTTCATCTGGCATAATGTGTGGTGGCTGCTTACTTCAAACGCTTCAGCGCCTCTCCGCATTAAGCCGGCTGGAGACGGCAAGAGCCAGGACATGAACACACAAGGCTTTTCCTCATGGCTTGATGGGATGCCTGTGTATAGTGTATGCTGTTTGATTGTGGTGATTGTTTTTCGTGAGCCCACCTAAAGCAAATACAGGGAATCTGCCGTGTATGATTGTCTGGAAATCAGATCAATGGAAAGAGAGATGTTTTGCACCTGAAAACTCCATGTGCCTTGAGTGATTCATGGAGCTTATAATGACCCTTGAACCTTGAACTGTTCCCATTACTGTTTCTTCACACAGTACTTATGGTGTTGCTTCCTCACATAAAGACAAATCACTGCAAAAACAATGTCAAAGAAAGGTGGTTTTGCATTACTCTGCACTCTATTTCCAGCTTATTTCCCATCAGTGCCAGTTTGATGCTTTTCTATCAGTTCTTATATTCCTACACATCCCATCCAGCACAGTGCCAGAGCAGGAAATATAACTGAAGTGGAATATGAGGGGTGTGTGTTGTGGAGGACCAGAGCTTCTGGGCAGAAGAGGGCAGCGGGGTTAATTACTCCATTACTGGGTGGCTCAGCCAAGAGCTGTTTAAACAGGCCCCAGTCAGCAAGGGATTAGGCCTCATTACTCCAGCTAAAGTTACGCTCACGACCCTTCCCCACAACCGATTACTGTGGGTTTGTCTGGTATTCTGGGGAATATTCATATAGTGGGAGGATGGGAAAATAAAGAAAGGGAAAAGAATTTAAGACTAAGCAGATGGCAAAGGATAGGTGAGGGGAAGAAGAGCAAACTGGCAAGTACAACATGGCAACTCCAGTACATCACTTGTATCATCACCTGAGCTCAGCCAGGGCTACAATTATCCCCCAAAATGTCCAGGCGTAGCAAGATTAGCATCTGAGGCTCAGGTTACCCTGCCTCCCACTGAACCGAACTCCTCTGCCATTCTCAGCCACTACCTCTGCATCATCCTCCTCCTCCTCCTCCAGGTGTCTGATGGCACTTGAAGATAATGACGGTGCTCTCATTTGCAGGAAGGACATGCCGCTTGAAATTAGGTTGATGTTTGTGCTCCATGAGTGGAGCATGATGGGTCAGTTTACCAGGTCTATAGGGCATGAAATACTTTGGTTTACAGTGACAGCCATGTCACTCAGTGATGAATCTTTATGAAATGGATGATGAGATGCTACTGAATTGAAATGCATTGCACTGGAACACTAAAAAGTGTCTAAAAGGACCGATGATTTATCAGCTTTCACGATTTTTCCTTATCGTGAGCAGACTTACCCACAGAGTTGTGTATGTGGGTTACCCCCATGAAAAACTTGTCACATCTTCTCTGCAAATGCCAAACCGCTTATTCTGCTGTTCTTGTTTGGTGTCATTTTAATGGTTGGATGCTTGAAATCTGAAGGAAGAAGACATAATGGCAATCTAACAATTTCATTGAACAAATCGGGGCTTCAGTAGCATGTGGAAAAACCATACACAGCCACAACAGCCTGGCCCCTCCTCGTCATGCTTTTCAGCAGCTTGGTCACACACTGTTGTGGGACGGCATCCCATTCTTCTACCAGGCAATGTGGTTGTGCTGGTCACTGGCACAAAGAACACACCCAAGCTGGTCCCACAAGTGTTCAATGGGATTTATGTCAGGATGGCAGGGCATTCTGTTCTGTCCAGTCCCAAATTCTGGAGGTAGTCTCTGATAAACCTCGCTCTATGGGGGGGAGCAGTGTCATCTTAGAGCAGGGATACTCGCATGCAGGCCTCGAGAGCCGGTGTCCTTTAGGTTTTAGATGTGTCTCTGCTTCAACACACATAGAATTTGGTTTTTAAGATTTTTTTACAGACTGTGGAAATATAGGATTGCCACAGGTTGCAATCCCAATCCCAATCTCTGCATTCAGATTGCCTCCAAAGATGACAAGCCTGATTGTCAGCACCTGGTGTACCAGAAGCTCAAAACAAGAGTCAACAGCAGAATAAGCAGTTTGGCATTGGCAGAGAAGATTTGGTGAGTTTTTCAACCCACATACTCAACTCTGCTGCTCAACCCACAAATACATTCTCCTTATAGATGTGGCAGAAGAAGCATTGTTACAACAAAGAAATAATCAAACACAAATTTCCTCACTTTTTGTGTTAAGTTTAGTAGGTAGTGAGTTGTGGTTAATACTGCACCAACATATGTTCAGTCTAAGCTAATCTTGCCATTCATGATAGCTGTACAGGTGGTATGTTCCTGTTTCCCTTAAAGGTTTACGTTCATATGTTTCCTTGCTAGCCAAGATGAATGCCTCATTTAATGCCACACTGAATTATGGGCGCACCTTGCTAACCAGTCAAGGCAGGCAGTGGCAGCAAAACAAAATGCTTTGATTCAAATCTTCATTATCAAGAAGACTTAAAGTCATTTCAATGTATTGTGACCACAAGCATTCCTTTAAACTATTTTAGATGAACTGGCATATAAATTACCTACCCTTATTGGTAGATCCTTGTATGTATTAAGAGCTTTTGGACGACTCTTGGAGGGGACTGACCTTTAAAAGGGTGTTTGAGTTTAACAGTCTTTGTCTGTGAAACAGGGGTAAGTGTCTAGTTGTGTTTTCACTCACTCCTAACCTGCATTTTCCTGTCAATATTGATATGCCTGGGAGGATAGAGAATTTACGGATGTCTTCCAGCAGAGTTGTCGATGGATCAAATGGCTAAAAAAGTGGATGTCTTCCAATTAGAAGAGTCAGCTGTGTACTGGGAGAACTAATCCAGGGGCTTTTCAAAACAGATTTCTGGGAGCTTGAGTTGTGGCCTGCTGAACTGCACACTCAAAGTTTTGTGTCAGTGCCTCCTTGTCTTTAGTCCAATCACCTGGAACACGGACATACACTTTTGTACCACACATTCACACTGCAGCCACGCAAATGTCTCCAGAGGGGCCGCCAAATGCAGTCAATAAAATTCCCATTTCATATGAGCGAAGATGCCTTTTTTTTTTTTCTTTTTTTGAACGAGAGAGACATGTTGGCTCACCAAACTATGTGATTTAAGTTTAAATCCAGAACAGAGCTTCTATTATATAATTGAGGACAAAAAAACTAAAATGAAATCAAATCAATAGAAGCAGCTGGATGTGGCCACGGCAGGCGCGGATCACATCCATATTGAGAGTGTACCCTCTTCGATCTGTGTCTGGGCCGGGCTCAGCTTCACTAGCCTAATCACATACGGAGCAGGTCGATTGGAGGACTTAGCCAGTGGCGCTCTCTGATAGCATATGTTAACACGATGCTCCCTCTTGTTCACCGTTAAGAAAAAAGCTGCACCTGAGATCCTTGGCCATTCAGAGCTCAAAAACCAAGGATTATTTTAAACATAGCCTGAGGTGAGAGCGAGATTCTCCGCTCCAGTAACCAGAGCGAGCTGGAGGTGGGCGGCTAAGGACAAGAGGGGCAAACAGGATATTTATCCTATTGATTTTCTAAAGTTGAAACAAGAAGATTTAGGGGGGCTTGACTCTTAAAATTCCCAAGGAGCCGCTCACTGCTCAGCCCCATGGCCATAAACACACGCGCGCACACAAACACAAAGCATCTTGCTTGTGAGAAGTGTGAGGGAGGTTTAGGGGCCTTGAGCTGCAAAGCTGTGCTGTGCTGTGGAATGATGTGCCCCAATGTGTGTCAGAGGAATCATTATAGCTAGTGCTAGAGTTGAAGCCCGCCTATGGTGTTTGAGTGTGTGTGTGTGTGTGTGTGTGTGTGTGTGTGGGAATGCGAGAGTCATGTAGCAAAGTGGAGGTGTGAGCAGACAACAGATGGGAAGGGCCTCAGTATTGCAGAGATGTGGCTTTTGTCTCTCCCGCTGAAGAGAGAAAAACCTGCAAATCAATAACAAACCTGCTGTGAAAGAAAATGTGTGGGAATGTGACTCAGCTCAGAAAGTGTCCTGGAAACTTACAAATTTGGATGGCAGGTTCACAGTTTGAGGGATAAGAAAGTTTGCCTGTTGCTATATTCATAATGTTGCATTTAGTTTTAATTTTTTCATTTTTTTTTTAAATTTGATGAATTAAATCTCAAGCCTTTTTTTAGCCTATCACAGTTGTTCTTAGGGTATCAAATTCTGTAGGTAACACAGGGGCTGGATGACTGATAGCTGGAACACCTCCAACCCTCCCTTGTTTAAGTGCAGAAGATTATCACATATCTGACTCTTTGCCAAAAAGACATACATAAAATTAGGTTTAAAATTCAGTTACGGATGCTGACAGCAGCAGACATAACCTTCCCTGGGTCCGACTCTTTAAATCCATCCACTTTAACAAGATGACAACAGTAGAAACTGGTTGACTTTCTGTTCCAGCTGCTCCATTTCCATCTGCGTAGATATTTCTGTCTGATGTCAAGGCAAAGCGGAACATCAGTGCTGTATTTTATAGAAAATAAAGACACAATCTGCAGCTGATGGATGAATTCAACAGGGCAGTGTATTTTTGTTGCATACTAAATTGAATAGGGAAAGGTAAAACAGTGAGGGAAAAACAGCAGAAAAGATTCACGTGTATGTTTATTTATGAACTAATTGAATTTAATCAAACAGAGCTGCAGGCAGGGCTGTGTCTCCAAAGCCGCAGAAACTTTTTTTCACCTTGTTAACAACTCCAATGGTAACTTTTATTGTCAATCTCTCACCTGAAATTTATTCAGATGCTCAATTTTGGTGCAAAGTTTTGAAGGAGTATGACAGTGTTTCCAGAACAACAACTACAAATAACAGTCACTGCATTCAAACCTGTGCTCGCACACTCACTCCCATTCTGAGACCATGTCACCGCTGTCCTGAGAAACAGACCCCCTCCTACCTCACTGACCATCAACACAACTGCAATTTTCTGCCAGCGCCAACATCCTGTCTCCACCCCCTCCAGAGCCAGTGTCAGAACACTGCCCCCCTTGCCCCATCACCCCTTTGCAAATCTCACAACTCCTTTATTCACAGTAAAAACATAGAGAACACATTAAACTTGGAAAATGTACCATTAGTGAAAACTCTGCAGTGCAGGCAGGCCAGTTCAGCACCTGGACTCTTCTGCTATGAAGCCTATGAATAGATGCAGTGTTCACTTTAGGATTGTCTTGCTGCAATATGCAAGGAGTGCCCTGAAAAAGACAAGTATGGGGGGCATAGGTTGATCTAAAATCTGTAATAACTTTCAGCATTGATGGTGCAAGCTGCCAGTTCTCCAGGCACTGATGCACCTCCATACCACCAGAGTTGCAGACTTTTGAACTGAGCACTGATACACTAAATTGCCAAAAAGTATTTGCTTGTCTGCCTTCACACACATATAAACTTGAGTGGCATCCTAGTCTTAATCCGTGGAGTTTAATATGACGTTGGCTCGCCCTTTGAAGCTTCAACTCTTCTGAAAAGGCTTTCCACAAGATTTAGCGGTGTTTATGGTAATTTGTGACCATTCTTCCAGAAGTGCATTGGTGAGGTCAGACACTGATGTTGGAGGAGAAGGCCTGGCTCACAGTCTCTTATTCTGTCGGGTGTTTTATTGGGTCAAGTTCTTCCACACCAGTCTCGCTCAGCAGGGTCTTTAGGGAGCTGCATTGTGCACTGGTGCACAGTAATGTTGGAACAAGAAGGGGACATCCCCAAACTGCTGCCATAAAGTTGGGAGCATGAAAGTATGGATTTATGAGTTCTTGACCCTCTGTTGACTGCTCTGTGACTCGACTTTGAGATTTTACTCCCTAAAGACTTCAAAGTAAAAGCATTCAAGTATCCAGGTGCATTTAAAAAAAAAAGCTATGTATAAAAGCAGTTGCAGCACTTGAATATTTAATTACACCTTTTTCAACAAAGGTGGTTTCCCACTTGTATGAAACTGCATTAATGCAGCTTTGAAATGAAGCTGTACTGTAAGTAAATGTAATGGTCAGCATCAGTATTTGGCTTAAATCCTTCTTCTACAAATTATTTCTACAAACAACCAAAAATACATCTTGAAAATCAGAAAATGCAAACTAGGTTAAAATATAGGATGTGCTACCAGCATGGAAGGGAGGAGATAAATTATATTTGTTTATCAGGTCACTAATCAAACAATTATGCAGTTTCTTGTATTAAATAAAATCTTCAATTATCTGCAAGATGGATGAATAGAAAGAAAAAATAGCTCTCTTGAGCTATAATGAGCTGACTTTATTTCTTATGGATGGGGGAGAAAAACAGAACAGTCAACAACTTTAAAGGAGTGGATACAACTTTAATTTTCATTGCATGAAAGGACAAGAACTTGATGGAATCTAATATTTTCTGTTAAGTGCTCCTTGGGCTGGGTTTTAACTTTATCGTCAGCTTAGTGTTAACACTTAAACACTGTAAGAAAAATGTCTTCCTTGTTAGGATAGGGATTTGTGGCGGTTTGTGAGTGCGTAGCAAAGGTTGACATGGTTTCACTGTTTAATAGTGCATCACAGGCTATGTTGTGCAACATAAAAGTAATGTAACAAGTTGGATAACAAGTTATTTTCTTCAGGGTGTTAATAAGCAACGTAAAATGTTACTTAAAAACCAGTATCAGTAATGATGCCAACACTGAGGTTTACTGACAATCTATGACAAATGCCAAAATGTCAGACTTGGCACCGCAACATCTTCTCGTAGTGACTCTAGCATCGTTCGGTCAGTTTATCATCCCCGATTATGTTCCCTGATGAGTACTCCATTCTTCAGTGTGACAGCTGATTGCTTTTTATGCGTTTAGAAAAACAGTGCTTCATCCATGAAATGACCGAGTATGTTGTACCCTGCGTGATTAAGGAGTTGCATCACTGTTACAGAAGTGAATAGCTGCAGCATTGAATCCATCCCTTTTTATTGTTTCATTGTTTCTAAGCACACTCAGTGGTGAGACGAAAAGATGACACGTTGATATTTTAACACATTACTTCATGACTCACGAACTGAGTGATCTTTTATATAGCCAGTTTTAGTTAATGCTCATGTTATTAAGTTATTATCTAGTTAGATTTACACTGAGACTTTTTAAAAGCTCAGCTAAAGGTGTGCTATAAATGAAAAGTGCTATTAAAATGCTGAAGAGGGATTGCATAACAGTTTTAACTTTTTTTAAATAACTTTGTTTTTTGATTTAGAGACACAGCAATGAAGCATGGCGGAGAGAAGATCCTCCACCAATGCAGTAAAGACTCAAACCCCAAAACCTACTTTCATAAGGTCACTTAACAAGAGCTGACAGGGCAGCAGTGGGATTGGAGAGTGTCACACCCCACTCACGCAACAATGCTGATCCGAATGTGCTTATGAAATGAACCTGGACACTTCAAGAAGTTCTTCATGGTTAGTTCAACCATGTCTTGACTAGCCACAACCCCTGAACCCCTGCAGGCAGATAAGGCTAATTACTGGAACAAACACACACACACACACGCGCAGTATGTGCAAATATTTTATAAGACAGCCAAACAAGCTTTTGAATGAAGGTTTGTTTTATTATTTCGGTCATTTATAATGATAGAAATCAACATATCTTGTATCTCTGTGTAATTTCACCACTTTATGCTAATTACAGATCATCAGTCACGGACCTGCAGCGTTGGCAGCAACGCTCATTTCTCTATTCTCCACCTGCTCCTGTTGGACCTCCTGGGTCAATCTGCAGCCACGACTCGACGCGCGGCGGTCACAACTCGTGACTCCTCAGTCATGCTCACAGATTATTGCTGATCTCATAGGTGGTGAAGAGGTGCCACGTTAATTGTTCTTTGGAGTGCCCCAATTATGCCATTAACGGCCCCTCAGTGATGAGGCTAATGGCGAGAGACCTCGTTTGCATAGCATTATCTTAATTGAGCCTGAGGCCTGGCATGAAAACAACCTCTAGATTATGTTACTGATGGATGGTGGCAATGGTCCGGCGGCAACCATTTACCCGACAGCTATATTAATTAACAGCTATCCAGTTACATGGGCTTTAACAGGGATGAATAAGTTAACATGGTGACTGTGATGGTGGTGGTGACAGCGCTCCTGTGCCTATGTGTGGGCTTTTAATCGAGACACACTAATACGGGATGTGTGTGTGTGTGTGAGTGTGTGTGTGTGTGTGTGTGTGTGTGTGAGAAGAGGGATGCTAAAGAAGGCCTGGCATCGGATCTTATTACCCATCTCCTAAAGGAGGAAACGGAGCCAGCATTAGTACCAGCCTTTAAATAAATCACCACACAAAGCCTGCACTAATACTTTTAATCGTAAATTAATTACACACTCATTGCAGGGAGAAGACCCATAAATGCTCCAATATGCTCAAGCCTGAAATCTCTATTGCGTAATATCTCAGGAAAATAACAACTCCAGAATGTGTCGCCTTATGTAATGCAAAGCCAGCGCTTATTGTGGACCACCCTTGGACCAGAACTGGGACTCACACATGCAGAGTGTCCCTGGATCAGGATGGAGTTTTAAATGAAGTGGGCCAGCCAGGTAGCTCTTTTGTTATGTAAAGATCTGCCATGTGATCCTTTAGGATAAAAGAGGAGAGAAAAAGAAGCCGTTCAGATAAGCTTCCCCTCATCAGATAATTAAGGATTCCTTTGCTCCAGTTTCCCCTTCTTAGCATAAGTGTCTGATCAACTTTCAATAAGCTCATCAGTCAGAGTTGGTCCTCGAAGCGCCACTGCAGGGGTTGTAGCAGGTTTCTCCAGGTTGTGAATCAAGTGCAGTACCAGGGGGTCTTGGCCTCTGGCATGCCCAGTAGGGTGCAAATAAATTTAAATAAAAAAAAAAAATCAACAAATTACTCTGCTAGATGCAGCCAAGAGTGAACAGACACTTCAAGGATCAGTGATAGATATTGTTTTGTAATAGATTTACAGCCTGAGGTTTGTTTTAAGACTAATATTTCCACTGTGGATGTATTTGTTGATCAGATTTCATTAATCCCCTCAGTCTGCAAAGACTTGAACATTTGAGCTGTGCTTTTTCTTCACTAATAGTTCACTCGACTAATCAGTTTGTTCAACCACCATATTTGTAAATTTGTTTTTCTGATTTTTAGCCTCCGGTCTCCAGCTGCTGGTGCACGCCGAATTTTTTTTGTGTCCCATGTTATCTCTTTAGATGTCACTGCTTTGACAAACTGTGCAAATGAGCCACAAATCAGGAAGCACAATTTGAAATCATTTTTTAATAACATGCAGAGGAAGTCAACAAGTCGCACTTGCCTTCAGGCTACAATAAGTGAAATTACCTACTGTTTGTGCTGCCGTCTAATTGCAGCCTCTCAACAAACGGCTAAGCCCCCCCCCACTGTTAGTTTTTCCCACCTCAACACCCCTTTGCTTCTTGTCAAAACTCTTCCTCCACCTGTCACAGTGTGTGAGTCTTGTGCATGGTCCCCCCCCACCCCCCCAACTCACCCTCCTTTCCCTCCTCTTCTTTTCCATCGCCCCCCCTGTCTCTGCCTCGCCCGCTGCCAGTTTTTACATACACTCCACTCTCTGCTCCGCTCTACTTCTTTCAGCTCCCACCCGCGTC
>VUQK01009001.1:7027-20813 GCA_015106715.1 Bujurquina vittata | reverse complement strand
GAAAAGTGTAAAATGGCAGGTGTTTGGAAACAAAATCAGCCACAAATGTGTCCAAGAACAGGACAACGGAAAATGAGAAGCAGCCTTGTTCCTAATCAATAATGAGCCCAAGGCATGAAGATGCAGCAAAAGGCATTTTGTCACCCCCCCCCCAGGAATCTTCATGCCTTGGGCTCATTATTGATTAGGAACAAGGCTGCTTCTCATTTTCCGTTGTCCTGTTCTTGGACACATTTGTGGCTGATTTTGTTTCCAAACACCTGCCATTTTACACTTTTCCAAGATAATGGGAAGCTCAACATCAGCCCCCACCACCACCACCCTCACCCCACCCCTGTCATAGCTTGACAGTCCACCTTGACTAAAAAAACAAATGGTGTGCAAGATAGTATCGCTCTTGCATCGGGGATATCATTGTGGATGTTAAAGTGTGGAAGATCCAAAGGCATCAACTGAGATAAATCTACAGAAACTCATACCGACCATCACACCCAGCAGAGCTTTTGTGTTTGTTGATAAGGAATTCTGAGCTGGTAGGCATGGCAGAGTGGAGCAGGTTGTCATTGTAGCACGGCGGCACTTTAATGTACATATATCTTTGATCGCCGTCCTTGCCTGTGACATCAGCAGAGTGCCTCATAAGACGTGTGATGGTGACAGGCACTGACAGTGGTACTGCTGGCTTCTTCTCTATGGCTTGTGTCGCATCTGGATTCCCTTTCCTTGGCCCCTCAGTATGAGCCATAAAAGTGCTTCGGGTGCAAGACTAAAAGCATATGAAGGGGTTCAACTTCAGATCAAAGCCCAGACAAATGCTGTTTACTTCTTATAAGGAAGGGTTATGTAGGTAGGTGTAGGGTTAGGGTTTCAGGGTTAGTGTTGGTAATGTCGGTAGATATTAATAGTCATGTAGGTAGATATACGTAGTCACACCTAAAACGCAAGCTTCAACTTGATGATCTTTTGTATAAATATATTTTTTTCTGTCTTTTCTTGACTATATTGTATTTGACCACGTCCTTGATTATTACATTTTGATGTATATGCCAAAGAAAGCAATGACTGGTAAAACCTTACAGTACTTCATCAAAATACACACAATGAACAAAGCCTCCAGAGAAGAGGGAGTTTGACTGTGTGAATGATACAAATTATGCAAGTGTACCATACATACAAAATCAATACAGCCTGGCAGCTCCTATTGAAATTGGCAAATTGAGAAACTTGTGGTATTCATTCTTCTACATGCTTACAGGATTAATGGGCGCAGAGCCATGGAGAGCCAGTGTTTGACAATGAAGCATGAATCTGCCAATACGCAAATCGAGTTGGCCATGTGTTTCTGCCTGGAATGATTTAGGATCAGTTTGGGAGAGCTCCTCAGAGGTTAAGTGGGGAGTCTGTGGTGCATTGCACCTCTAAAAGCAACCAATACTGACAAGGATGAAAGAGATCCTGCGCAGATACATTTGCCTATTTATTTTAATTTCAAAGGCAGCTTGAAAGAGGAATCCAATAAAGTGTCTTTATTGCTTTAATGCATGTTAGCAGACGCATAAGCGTGCACACAGCAAAAGTGTGCAAGTATGCTAATACCCAAACACATTTCCTTATTCTAACACATGCATTGACACAAATACATGTAGATTATTTCATTATCGCTAAATAGAGCTTTCTCAAAAGACCAGTATTTGAATGCTACTTTCGGCACAACTAATGAAAGTGGGGCACAGCCGTGGTGTCTCATGTGAATAGACAAAATCAGAATCAGCTTTTTCGGTGTGAAGCGTCATGTTCTGATGGTCCTCTGTGCAAAATACTTTCCAATTTAACCTGTCTCGCTGCCATGTCGCAGTTACTGCCAACTGCAGTGAGGTGGAGGAGAAAGGGGAACAGAAAAAGAAATGAATATTGCCATGGATGTTGATGCTGGGTGGGGTATTGATGGAGGAAAGAAAGGAGAGCGCTGCATCAGTGGGGTAGAGATTGCTGTGGTGTACAGTAGCACAAATCCTAAATTCTGTGCAGATCCGACGGTAGCTAGGAAACAGCTGACAGTAAAATGGGGGGATCAAAGGGATTAGTGTGCCCAGTTTGAGCCCAAACAGTAACCCTTCCACTTCTCCTACCGCCAGCCTTTTTATACATTTACCTTTGTATTTCAGCGCTTTACTCGGCTGATTAGACACAACCAATTTCTTGTTATCCCCCACGAGTCTAATTTTTTAATTTGGAATCACCCTTTTACACACTCTTTAGGTTTTGCGTACTCTCACAGACAGCCAATATTTATAAAAAGGTCACGGTTTCAATTTTAGATGAGGAGCAGGCTGAATGGACTCTTGCACACACACGCGCGCGCGCGCACACGCGTGGACGCATAAACAGACAAACAGAAAGAGGCTACACTCAAATACAAATGCCTACACACAAGTAATCCAGACAAAACAAAGGCATCGTATCTGAAGGAAAAGGATGCACATGTCAGATGCAATCAGTGCTGCTTTCTGTGATCTGAGTGAGATTTCCTGTCACTGGGGCTTGAGATGCAGCCTGTTTAATTCTGCAGGGGGCTACCATGTCCCAAATGCCTCGGTCACTGTCTCCTCTTGTCTCAAAGCCAGAGTGAAGTAACTAAACAAACGGGCCCAAGTGTCCCCTACTGGGGATGTGTACTGTACTGCACCAGCAGGTCTTCTGACAAAATTGGATGTCTGTCTCCACACTGGAGATTCGGCGACCGCGTGAACACATTGTGGGCTGAGACAGAGCGTCACTCAAGAGAGTAAAGCCAAATCAGATTTACATCACATATGACATGCATATGATAGCTCAAAACTGATTTGTGATGCATGAATTAACTGAAAGCATTACCGCAGCAACAAAAGGAGGGTTGGCTATTGTTGTCCCTCTTAGTGAGCAGATTCTACATGTGGACACATGATGGCTGCAGCTGCTCTGACTTGTGGTGCTGTTGCGGAGGCCCCGGGCTACATTTCCACATCATTGTGCCCAAATCTTTGTCAAAGTGCTGGTCAAGCTGTTTGAACTTGGAAGAGGTGGAGGGGTGGGTGGGTGGTGCTTTCAAAGAGTAATTTTCTCAGCCAGTGTAAAAAAAAAAAAATGTTTGAGCACATATTTTATTGTAACAATACTGGACATGTTCCTTGCCCGTGGCGCCTGCAAAAATGGGAGAGTCAGTGGGATTGTATCAGTTAAATCAAGTTGCTCTTGCCAACATGAATTCAGTAAGTAGTCTTGATTTCCATTTCTGAAATCACTCAAGGCGTTTCCGTCACTAGATTGCAGCGAAAGAATTGCGGGAAGAAGTGACCAGTCAAAAATGTGCTCTTTCAGCGCTTGTTAAACGGATCTCCTGGTGTCTCGGATGCTTCGCAGTGAAGGCTCTTGCTTTGTGAGGGGAGGAAAGCTGCAACTTAATTGTCAAGAAACAGAATGGAATAAAGATACTGTAACAAAAGGTTTGCATGATATATGAGTACAGGAAGTAGAGCTGTTAGAACTGTACCCATCACGCTTGTACAGCAAGTACCTTTCTGCTTTTATGTTCCTTTTGTGGGCTTTGCTCTTGATGTTCCAGTTTTATTACTGAATGTTGCTTTATCACTCTGCATGTTAAAGTGGACCCAGTCTTGCCCTTACTGCATTAGTGCGAAATAGGGGAGGGAAAAAAAAAAACAAAACAAAACAAAAAATACACGATAAGACAAACTACAGAGGGTGCGTTTACCCTACCAGCCTTCTTGCAAACAGACTGCAGAGCTGACATATGCAAACTCAAAGGGTGGCGGTGTTTAAAAGCTTTAATCACACCACTGCTCAGAGCCCAGTGTGGCGTTCCTTGCTGCATCATTGAAAGCCTGTTTTATTAATGTTGTCCAGAGTGAAGCACGGTGGAGTAATGGGGGTATGGTGGGGGGGTACGTTGTACTGTTGATTTAAAGTGGGGTGGAGCAGAAACAATGGCCATGAAAAAAACATGGCAAGGCTGTGAGAAGCAGCCCACTTCCATCACTTAAGAATGCACAGAGCCCAAAATGGTGCAAGAAGAAAATGGATGGGCAGCATACAGGAAAGCGTTCGCAAACCATGTGTCTTTGTGCAAACTTTATTTTTTGTTATGTCAGTCCTATAGGGAGAGAAAATATCATGCGTTCATCATGTGCCCTATGTGGCGCATACAAGCCAATCAAGCCAAAGTATGGAGCCTTTGAGCAAGTGTTTGAAGTTTCATGCGAGCCTAATGCCTAATTGCTCTCATTAGCAGCCGGCGTTCATACAGTTATTCTGCACAATTAACCGGCTGCCACAAAGATGTTATGACGCAGAATATTGCGGTGGGTCAAGGCAAAAAAAAAAGGTTGTAATTAATTCTCACTTAAATTAATGATTTCATATTTCAAAGGCTGGTACAATGGCATTTTTGGTGTGATTCCCTGCGGGAAAACCACTGAGTGATTTTTGTGTGTCATGTGAAAATGAGGAAGTGTGCGTAGTTGATGGAAATCAGGAGCCATTGTTGTTTGACAGTAGGCACCTTTGCAGTGATTGCCTGTGTTATTAATTTGTGAGATGAGAGGAGGCAGGCTCCTCCAGCCTCTGATGGTTATGCACCGCATTAAAGAACTGCTGCTATGAATGACACTCAGGACTAATGAATATGAATACATTTATAAAAATAGGCGCAGGCTCCCCTCTCATTGCAGATTGGGAGTGACAGTCACATTGGCTGGGTATGGTTGATGAGAGAGGGAACCGCTGCCCCTGGAGATGGAAGATGTTGCAGGGATCAGACAAACAACCACACACACACACACACACACACACACGCACACGCATACACGCACACACAGACACGGAGTCACATACAGGTGAATGCCCTGGCATGATCATGCTCAAAAAGGCTCCAGCATTTAAGAAAAACATGCTTGTCATTTCATTGTTATTTCATGATAGTGTTTACTCAGTAGATAGAAACCAGCTGATGTACCAATCGGCTGTCTACCTCGCTTTTATATCACTGAAATTATAATTATCACAGCATCCATCATAGCTCATTCCACCACTTGCGCATGATGTCACTGCACAAAAGATCATTTAATATTATGTGTGAAATATTGAGCAGTTGGGAGGCTTGAAAGAGGATTTCTTTTACTTTTGAAAATCCACAGGTGTTAACATTGTTAGCCAGTGATTTATGCAGCACAAACAACACATTTACATTGCCTGTCAACCGACTTATAGATTATATCCTGTGGAAACAAAGTGCGGTAATTTATTGTCATTACTGCACAATTCATTTCTTTGAGATTGACTTTGGGGACATGAAGATATGTTAATTTATCTCTCTGTGGTTTGGCATTTAAGCACATTACCGTACATGCACATTAATAATGAACTACTATGAACTGAACATCACTGTTCATATTGTATCCAGTATATGAAGCAAGGAGAAATGCTTTCACTTCTCTACTTGACTTTTTGCTACAGCTATTTGATGCGAATTTTAAAAAATGTTCAGTATGAAATGTGTATTTTATTATATTTTTCTATTTATCACTATCAAAAGCCCTGTCACTCTTCCATCTAAACACATAAGAGAAACTGAGGAGTGTGTTCTTCCCCTTACACAGATGAGAGGTATGACAAACAAGAATATGCAAATGCATTCATCTGTTTCACATGGTTGGCAACTATTTTAATTGATTAATTGAAGATGTTTATTTGATTGGTTGCGGTTTAATAATTCAAGATGTTATCTGTCAAGCTGTTCAATTTAGATGCAGCAGCGAGACTGTTTTCCCCCTCATCAATAAGAGTTAATGCCCTTATTTCTTTTTTTTTTTCAAGTTTGAAGCACAAGCAGAACCAATCCCTCAAAGATTTGTGAAGGACTTTGATTGAGATAAGTAGGATATTCATTGCCTTTGACAGACGTAACCTTGGTGAGTGTTCTCTGGCAGCCACTTGAGGAGCGTGGCAGACTTTCAGTGTCGGACACTGGGCATGACTGACACCACGGTGCCAACCTTGAGCCAGGTTCCTGTAGAGAAGTGGTTCAGTATTTAAGGCCCAGAGAAAACTCATTGAGCAACTGACTTAACTGGGTTAGACTGCACCAATGGATGCAAGCCATCAAGCTGAACTAATTAACAGCTGAAACAACCTTGGGAGCTGCAAACAACAGTGTAATTGCAGCATTTGCTCCCCCTTCTACATTCATTCCCCAAATATTTTCTGGCGTATGTTTTATGTGCCATGCTATTCAATTCATTCCTTTTTTTTGCTCTTGAGCAACAGTTACTTCTTTTTCTTCCTCGCGCAGCTGAAATAAGGTTAGAAGTTCCTTCTCATCAAATTTTTCCGCTGAAAATTGGAGGGGCATAACAGAAAGATAAAAACAATACATGTTGTCCCTGAAAAAAACACACACACACACACACACACACACACCTGGTTTGCAGGGTTGGAAAGAGAGCGAAGGAAAGAGCAGGTGCAAAAACAATCTTGGAAAAATGCTCATCACTTAGGATGCGTACAACGACGCTGCTTATTGGGGCAACTCACTTATTTACTTGTTATTTCCATGTCGGCATGTCTGTGTTGATGGTACTGCCCTAGAAAGTGAATGTTTGTGCTTCTGAAATATGTTCACATAAATCAAAAACAGCAAAAAAAGGAATTACTCAAAGGGGAGACTCATCAAATTCTGTCAGATTTGAACTCTCATACCACTGAGCCCCAGGGATTCTGTTTGATTTCCTCTCGATTCAGCAATACTGCGATTTTCTTTTGAGGGTAGTTTGGCATGAGCTGCTACTGGGGGTCAGGGGCCAATTCAGCCTTATTGAATAATAAATAAATAGAAATGTGTTGCGGTCGTAGCTGATCCCTGTTGTTTCTTCTCCGCTCACTTCCCTGGGCAGACAGACAGCAGCTGTAGCCTTGTATTCTCTGTAATGGCCTGTATATATGCAGGGTTTCATATTTCAATCACCGGCATGGCGGTAGAAATTGGTGTTTTAAGATGAAGTTGAAATTGGAAAGTGGCTATCGTGTCTGCATGAGGAAACACATTTGAATCCCAGTGGAGAAGGTGCTTGGCAGCTGCATCGGGAACACAAACGGACAAGTTCTTAGCAGGGGAGTTTAAGATGGAGCCACAAGTGCTTCAGTGCCGTGCGAGTCATAGGAAAGTCATTTTTCAGTGGCGATTGCTTCAGGGACACGTGATTTGAGGAAGTCTTTCATAATAGCACCATAATCAGTTATTCATCGTTGAAAATGTTATTAAGCCATAAGTGATGTATTAGATTCTGATGATGTAGATGCACAACTGCACCGTTAAATGCCACAGCGCTGTCCATTCACAGTAATAAGACGTGTGCATTAATTCAGGCTTGAAATTTATTGGCTATATAGTCTGTATTGGGATGTTATGCGCATTCATGTGCTTTTAGTAGTTGCGCTGTGCGCTGTCAAAAATGAGTGCAAGAAATTTACCTTTTGCTGTCACTTATTCCTGTTACTCACACAGTCTTCTCGCTGCTACATTAGCTGAATATTCATTATGTGGCTAATAGTGGGGCCTTTGAAGAGGAATGATCATATTTAATTTTCTCGCCTGAGAAGGAACAAGTCAGCGAGGAGAGAGCGTAGGAGAAGAGTGTATGGGATAGATAAAGGCGAGGGAGTATGAGAATTAGATCAAGCGATGAATGGAGCGCCACTGGGGCATTGAGTTTATAGCCAGCCAGTGGTGGGACATATGGAGGGAGGTGAGATGAGTCTACAGATTACAATATGATTATATCAGTCTATCTGCCTGCATTAGATTGACCTGCACCTGTATCTCGCAACTTCTCTGCCTCTCAGTGCACGTACAGTGTGTCAGGGTGCATTGTTCTCTCACCTACAATGGTCCTCCTGCTAGAAGAGAGTCTTTTTCTTTTACTTTTTTTTTCTTTTACGCTGTGCAAGAGGGGATCAGATTATGAGAGGGGGAAAAAAAAAACCCTGAGCCAGTGGCCGCAGCGGTATTTCTTCGCTCCAGCTGCTTCGGTCCCCGGCTGTGTTTATCGCTTTATCGATTACCATCACAAGGCAGTAATTTGCCAGGACTTGCAGGGACATGATTAAAGATCCGCTAGCGATGCATGGTGGCTCAAGTTGGTGCCTGGGTGTCATGTTGATGAACACATGCTGACATACATACACACGTATATACACACACTTCTACACTGGTAAGCAGGGAGGGCTTGAAGGGGGAGGTGTAGGGTGCATTCCTGTCATGGACATCAATGGCTTTAAATCTCCTGAGCTAACCTTTTAATGCTCTCAGATCCTTATGGCTGGCTGGATAATTGATTGTGTTTGGTCTAATGGGATTAAGAGGCAGTAGTGGCCTTGGGCTGGACACAGTGGCAGTGACGGCAGCGTTGGTAGTGGATTGGAAGATGGTAGATAGGGGCAAATAAGGTGAATAGAGTGTGGTTGCAATTGTGTTAGAGAAATGCTTCGAAGAGTGAGAGGAAGAGAGGAAGATGGAAAGGGAGTGAGACAAAGAGGGGCAGGACGGAGACGGAAAAACATCAGATTTGAAAAGGATTGAGAAAAGAGAGGATAAAAACAGGGTGTATAGATAGCTGCAGGTCTGCTTCTCAGTCCATCCCTAATTAGCTGTACGAGAAAACCAGGGAGCTGATGGTATCCCCAAGTGAAAAGCTTGTTAGCGTAAGAGATGCTATCTGCTGGCTATTGGTTTTGGCTGTGTTGTGCTCACTGGGTGACTCACTGGGTCTGCGGTGCGAAGCAAGATGAAAGCAATGGGAAAACAAGAAGCAAGGTGATGAGGCCCATACCCTTCGTATCACCTGGGACAAAGCCTGTCCCATCCTTACTTATCAACAGCACTGTGTTTTAGCTTCATCTTTTACACCAGAGCTTGTTGGAATGTGTCAGTTTGCTGGCCCCCTCTTTCTACTCTGAATTATTTTTAACTTTCCTTCACACTTGGGATGAGATAAAAGCACAAGTTTGTGTGGGATGAGGCTGCAGTTAGTAAATTCTTTTGCTGGTGTTCTCACTGACTTGTCGCCCAGTATACTGCAGCTGTTTGTCTCAAATCACTGTCCTCGTTATGCTGTAGCACGGGCTCACATGCAGCGCGGCGCTGTCGTCATCAGTTCCATTTTTTTTTTTTTTTAAATACCTACCCCGTCTCTAGTACAAAACACATGCGCCTCCTCTCTCAAACTATGGCACATACATCCAGGCAGAACCTCACAGTATAAAGGTTAACAGAGTCTGCCGTAGCTGGATTGTTGGCTCTATTCATAAGTCCAGCCAGCCAGATCATGCCACAGATCCAGGTTTTGTCTCTAGTGAATAGAGAGGCTGCTGCAGCCCACCGGCCCTTTATAGTGGGCCACATTTTCACTTGGGCTCAGAATATGCCAGGTCAGGATAAATGTTGCCATTTTTACCAGCTTCCTCTGGCGAGAGTAGTAAAGCTGAAATGTGTCATTGTGTGCATGTGTCTATGTGTATGTCAGTGGCAGTACAAGTGTTAGTTAATGAGAGGCAAACAGAGAGTGGAGAGCACCGCAGCGAACAAAGGGAGGGTATGAGAAGAGACAGATGATAAATCTGGTGTGCACAGAGTAGGCTGTTATGTGTCTGCTCATGTTCTGGTAGGAATATGAGAGATTATGAGGAACTGCACGGCACATGAAAAATCCCCCTGCATGTTTGTGAGTTAGAGAAAATGTGTCACTCTGACCTGGCTCTGTGCTTATTCTTGTCAAGGAGACGACAGGTGAGGGGGTTGCTATGGTTACCCCGAGTAGGGGTAGGGTTGGAATGAGTGTTTTTTTTGTGCGATGCCCTCACAATTTCACGGCAAGAACTTTTTTTACGCCTCACATGTTCTAGTTTTGTTTAGGTGATAAGGTGGTATTGTGTCACCATATGGGTGCAGCAGGTGTTACTAGTAGGTGTGTGCCAGTCTGTGCACATAGTGGGTGTTGGAAAGAGCTATCAGTCAGCCCCTTTCTCGCTCCACAGAGACTTCCCAGAGAGCTGTGTTGCCCCTACAAGGGCCAGATGCTGCCTTGGTGTGCTCTGCCGCCCTCTTTCCTCTCTTCCCTCATTCCGCAGGCTGTTTCCCCCACAGCTCTAAATCTCTTTAATTCCATCATCTGTTGCCCATTGAGGGCAGCAATTTAGTCTTTACACAGCGTTTTAGTGTGCTATTAAAAAATCTGTGAGGTTGGTGGCCAGGCCCTCCAGCAGAGAGGTGGGCAGTCTTCAGTATGTGTTGCTGCGCTCTAACCTCTGCACTGCTGTCTCCGGGGATACATTTAACCATGAAGATAGTATTGCAACAGCTCAGCCCGGACACATAGAATACATTACACCTCCTGCATGACTACCTCAACCATGGCATGACGACAGTATGATCGTCTCCACATCATTCACAGAGGCCCCGCGGTGGTGCAGTGAGAGTAGTTTCCAAATGTTATTTTTCTTCTCTTTTGCATTTAACTGTCTTACACATGTAGAAGATTACACACTGTCAATGAGATCTATTGAATGGCATCTGACCTTAACCAAAATATGGGCGGGAAGGTTGTAAGTATTGCTGCATGAATGCTAGTTTTGTGTAATTTCTGTGATTGGAAACTGTCTGTGCAGAGTTAATGACTTCCCTATCCCCCCCAGATGGAGAGCAACACCCACACTCAAAACAATGACAGAACAATAACTTAAAAAATAATTGTCTCACAGCATTATACCACTATGAATTGTTTACATCATTACAGCAACAGCACTCCAGTCTAACCTGAAACTGCCCGAGTTTAATAAGCTGGCAGTATTGAGTCAGGGGTCTCCAGAGGTCAGATTTCACTGGTTTGCTCCAACTAATGGGGAGTTGGATGAACTGGAGTTGGTGGTCTGGTAAGCTACTCACTTTCTTTGAGGTGAGGAGAAAGGCTATATCCTTAGCAGACCTGACACTGACACTAAGAGTGATTGACTTGTCTTAATCAGTGGAATGCCTTGCAGCAGCAGGGAGTCCCCATCCTTGCCGGAGACCTTACCTGTCCCACTGCCCTGCTGCCCAGTTCACTTTCTGACTCCCGCTGAGTTAGAGTATGAGGATGTTTGCAATTTCTCAATCAAATTTAACTACTAGAAGCTGACAAGTCTAATCCAAAAATAAATATTTTATAGTTTAGTGGTTAACACATCGGCTTTGCAAGCAAAAGGTCACAGGTTCAATTCCAGCTGGAGACATGAATCCCCTTGGAACGGCATCCGATGTAAAACTCTGCCAAAACCAAACATGAGGAGCTACCCGCTGTGGCGACCCTTTGTGGCAAGCGAGCAGCCGAAAGCAGCTTCATCGTATTCTCTAAGACTCACCTTAGGGTATCTCATTTTTTACAAAACAATAATGCAACCCAAAAACCTCCATAAAGGGAAATGCTGACAACAAAAACTTGAATGAAACAAACATCACATCTACATTACATGTTCTAAATGGCAATACTTTTAAACCTTATTATCAATGCAGTGTTGAGGTCACCAATATCAAAAATATTGGTTGGCTCATAATAATCCAATCCATTTATAAATCTTCTAGCTTTTTGCTGTATATAAACTGCATTAATGTTTATTTGCTATACATTTTCCCAAACAGCCATACAGCATGTAATGTGTGGAACAATAAGGGAAAAAAATACTGTAATTTAAAAAAAAAAAAAAAGTAAGATCTCTTTAGCTTTATACAAGAGTGCAATATTCTTGGACATTTTAATTTTTACATTGTTTATTTGAGCTTTATTAACATAATTTATGTTCATTTATCATGTGCAAAATTATACTTTTATCATTTATACAGTTGTGTAGTTTGACACTGGCATACTGCTACAGCTCTTAGTAGGGTCCTGTTGGGCAAATGAAAGATCAGTGTCACGTGTCTCTGAGAAGAGCTGAACAACCTCGGCACTCTTGATGAGCCTCAGCTTTTTTTCACTGTTATAAAATGTAAAAATGAATCATTGCTTAACACAATTAAGCATTTTTTTTTCCTCAGGAGCCGACGTGACTGCACTTCTAGGATAGCTGCAGAATATATTATACCATATCGTATCTCCAGAAATCTAACACACACAAAAAGATGTTTACTCCTCAGAAAAGCTTCATTCATCTGTTTGATGAGATTATTATCAGTAAATATTTCCTGTCTACTTGTTTACTCTTGTACCTCATTGGCAGTACGTTTCTCCCATTTGGCGATGTTTTTGCCCCAGTATTTCACAGGCAAAGACAAACAATGGTGTTGTTTGCTGGTGAGGCAATGTCAGCGCTAGTGATGTCATTGATACCCACTGTAACAAACAAGACCACAAAAACATCGATGCAGGATTAGCTTCCCTGCAATCAGGGGTAGCCCAAGGGTAGCAGAGAGATATGGGCCTCCATAGTGTTTTGATTTTGCTGACAGCTGTCTGTCCAAATGTCAGCAAGAGAAACAAATCTAATCCAAGGCCACATGGCACCCCGAACGTACAGTGACAGTAAGGGGACCAACAACATGCCCCCTCCTTCTCCCTTTCTCTCCTGAAATGCTAGGTGCTGGAATGTTCTCGGTGTGGCAGATCCTCCAAAGCCCACTCACCCACCCAGTCAGCCTCAGAGGTGGATTAGAGGTCTGATAATCTGGCTGTGTCTGACACATGTCAGCCATGGGATGTCTGCTGAGAGGAGTGAGGGTAAATCAGAAATGGCTGGATAATCCAGGATATACCGCCCTGGAGTTTTTCTGCTTTGTTCCCACACGCTGGGTGCATAAAAACACACACACACACACACACGTACACACAGGTATGAAGGCACTTTGGCACACATATGCAGAAATTCCTGTGCCGGGCCTGTGGGCTTTCTTGACATTACCACCCTGACATTACCTCCTCAGCACAAATCCAGCCTGGGATTCCTGTCACATCCTTCCTTGGGCAAGACTCACATTTTCATTACGGTGGAGCCACTGGCGCTGCACAACCTTTTTCTCCTCTCTTCCTCGTCTCTTCATCACCGTGTCAATCATCTCAGCGCTGTCACTCTACATCTGTCTCTGAACTAAGCTGTCTCAGAGTTAAGATCCAGACACACTTGAGAGACTGAAGCAGACTCCTCACCCAGATGCGTCTCTCTTAAAGTTGCACCAGTACTTCACTGCTTTCTGCCCCTCGACACTTCCCTAAGTTTTTTCTTTACTCATTTTTTTTTTTTTCCTTTTGCTCTTTTTTTTTCACTGATCTAATTTGCAATATTTCCACATATTAGATGAAGCCTGTACATGCGGAACAGAGTACACATGGCCAGGGAATTGAGAAGTGCAAATAATTCCCTCATGTGGAAAGGCTGCAATTAACTGGGGATGTCAGCCTTTGTAAAATATAATTGAGTTCAGGACGAAATGAACGTCTCTAATCCGGCCGACAGAGCTCTGTCAATCAGTGTTCTTCGCATCCCCAAAACCAACTGTCATGCTTGTTTATATCTGTCTCTCACTGAGTTTTTGGACACTTACACTCTGGCAGCTGCCTCTCTTTAATGCATGGGTGACTGGGTGACTTTGTGCATGCCCTGTGGGAGCTGGATACTGCACTATAGGGAGACACTGGACATCTGTTTTCTCTGAGGTTGAGCACTGCGCCCTCGTGCACCGGTGCTGAGGTCAGCTGTGCCCTGCAGA
>VUQK01008990.1:6954-18634 GCA_015106715.1 Bujurquina vittata | reverse complement strand
TATGGTTTGGTAAACTAGTTTGAATATTCTTCATGCTAAAGTTATCTGAATAACTGTTAATGTTAACACACCAGACACGTAGTCAGTTAGTTGTGTATGCGTCACGTAGCTGACGCATTCGCGTACCGTACGGCCTGTTGTTCTCTAACCAATTATTATTATAAATTGCCTTTCACGGTCAAATGTCTGTTCTTTATCAAATAAATTTCCCACAAAAGTGCGATTATAGTCCAGTGCGACTTATATATGTTTTTTTCTTCTTTATTATGCTTTTTTTTGGCTGTTGCGACCTATACTCCGGAGCGACCTATAGTCCGTAAAATACGGTAAGTACCAAAGGAACACTTTTAAAAAACTGTAAATAATACAGCGTTTTGAATTTTTTGCTATTTTTACCGACCTCAGTGGAGCAGCTCGTGTTGAATGCTGACCATCATATTCATCGAGCATGCAGTTCCATCTCCTGTGCTTGACACAAACACAACTGGCATCTGTAAATTTCAGCCTTTATTTTCTCTTTGAGAGCTCATCAAACGTGATGTGAACTGTCAGAGACCAGAACGGTCACTAAATTATTATTTCAATTATAAATAAATAAATATTTTGACATTTGAACGTTCTGTGAAGATTAAAATGACCCATTTTAACACTGATTCACAGGACTTTCTAAACTATAACCCTGCCAGAGGTGACAGCTGGAGGAGATCGCTCCAGAAAGAGTTGGAGCGTTTAGTAGGCCTCCACACCATCAGTGAGCGGTTTTCCACTGTAAACACGGAGGAGCGCTTTGA
Organism: Bujurquina vittata; assembly: GCA_015106715.1. Lineage (NCBI taxonomy): Eukaryota > Metazoa > Chordata > Actinopteri > Cichliformes > Cichlidae > Bujurquina > Bujurquina vittata. Next base: position 17,843 of record VUQK01008990.1, on the reverse strand, counting down.
TTTGAGTTTTTATTCAACTATGCTGCTTTATTTAACAAAGCTGTTAATCTGTTAATTTGATCCTCTATGCTCTCCTATCTGGACCGTGGAAGGTGCCATTTAAAAGGTAGGAAAGTTTAATCATGATTGTCCCTTCATTCCTGTTGCTGTCATCATCAGTTCCCATCATTTGTATGTATCATGTCTCCTTGTGACAGTGTTCATGTGCCAGCTGTGATTCCTACCTTGTTTAGTTACATTTTTATTAAAATACTCGGGAGCAATACAGGCAGGATTACTTTGAAAATGAGGCAAAGCCACCTAAAGGAGATTCATCCGTTTGTTCCTGACATGTTTCATTTTGTTGCCCACCACACTTTCAACAAAATAAGAGCACCTCTGGCTCACATCTGGTAGCTGCAGGAAGAAGATCACTGACTTCATGTCTGCTCGCTTTACAGCAAGGGTGTCAAACAGTTGAACTACATAAACGGCCACACTGGAAGAAAGAAAATCACACCAGACAGAATTTTTTTCATGCTTTAAATATTTGTAGCAATTTGGTAAACTTAACGCCTGTGACTAATCAGCAAGAACCCAATAAAAAGCAATTGAATCAATTAATAATAAATGAAAAAAAAAACTTGCCTATTCATCATACCGTACTGTAGTTTCACAAGTCTGAATATGATAATCCTGGGAGTATGGGAATTTTACTAATAGCAAGTAAGTCTGGATGGGCTGGATAATAAGTCTTTGCCCAAGGTTTGGGCAGGAGATTTTCAATAAAAAATCAAGACTTGTGATCTTTTAGCTTTCCTGTCTGCTGTGAAATTAATAAATTCAAAATGAGTGATCCCTGCATTCACTGTCGAGGGCTGTGAGTCTGTGTGCACTCGCCTCTCGGGACTCTGCCACTCTGTGCTGTTCGGTGTCGGCTAGCCTGTAGGTGTGTGCAGTGAATGTGCACCTGTCTGTTTGGTAGTGTCGCTGTGCAGACCACAGCTGCATCTAGGAGGCCAAAATTGACTGAGAACCTAAACTGACCTAAACTAAAGCTGCTCTAAGAATTTATGACCCTGCAAAAACCGAAAATCTAGAGGATAAAAACCTAAAGGTTGAGGTATTTATCTACAGAGCCTGTGTGTTATCTCCACTCTCTCTCTGAAGGACTTCACTTTGCTACCTGAGAAAGACAAGACGTATCTCATCGATGGAGGGGGGACCCTCAGTGGCGGCCAAAGAGCACGCCTCTGCCTTGCCAGGTACGTTGTGCCCCACCTGAGCATCTGTCAGCGTGCTTCATTCACTCTGATGGGTCTGTCAGCACAGACAAGCTTCACTCATTAGTGAGAATTTTGGTCTTTGTTTCCATGTCAACATTTGTGTGTTTTTTTTTCTCTAAATTCAAGACCACTGTAGCACTTTCACGGCAACAAATTACACAATAAACAGGTTACATAAATTTAAAATAACAATAAGTAACTAAACAAAATTAAAGTAATGCTTGTGAGCCCAGCAATAATAGTCCATAATCAGAACCTCCGAAAGCTGCTAAGGATTACAGATCACACTGTGACATCTTCTTTGTCTTCCTTTGTGCGTTTGCCTCTCAGGGCGGTGTATAAAGATGCAGACCTGTATCTGTTGGATGCGCCTTTCACCCACCTGGACATCGCTACAGAGAAAGAGATCTTTGAGAAGTGAGTATCGTAACAGAGAGGCTCTCATGTAGAGGAGATGGGGGTGCTTAGGCTAAACTCTTTGATTTCAAAGTCAAGCTTGTCTCGTGCTGTTTTACAGTCTCTTGTGTTGACTGTGGTGAGTCAGCGCTGCTTTATCACAATGTAGCCTTTCAGGGAAAGGGTTGATTTTATAGAGCAAAATCATTATGCTTGGTTGGTCTTTGGCTAGCTTCCATTTTGGAAAACTAGACAAAATTGCTTGCAAACGTATAGTGTAGTGAAATGTCTAAATTGATTTATGGTAATGTACACGTACCTCTAACTTGTTAATTATAGTTTCTGGTCATTTCTTGATGATTTCACACCTAATTTACATTTTCTTTCTACTCTTGTTCTTTAATAATAAATTCCTCTTTAGTCTGGCTTTTTTAAAGTGCACATTTTTATCCACAAACAGCTGCATCTGCAAACTTATGGCCTCCAAGACTCGTGTCGTGGTCACCAGCAAGCTGGAGCATCTCAAACGAGCAGACAAAATCCTTCTGCTTCACAATGGAGACTGCTACTTCTACGGCACCTTTTCAGAGCTGCAGGCCCAGCGTCCAGACTTCAGCTCCCTGCTGCTCGGTCTTGAAGCTTACGACAATATCAACGCAGAGCGCCGTGGGTCCATTCTCACAGAAACTCTTCGCAGGGTTTCAGTGGATGAAACCGCTGGTTTACGAGGTCCAGAGCCAATTCGCCAGTCCTTCCGACACGCACCACCTCAAAGCCATCCTGTAGGTGATGGCAACTCTGATAAACGCAAGCAGTCACTCATCCTTAATCCTCTGGCAGCTGCCCGCAAGTTCTCCTTCATCGGGAACTCTCAACAGACTGGAAACACGATAGTTGAAGACAGGGTCGACGAACTCCCAGAGAGAAGATTCTCTGTAGTACCTGAGGATGAACAAATAGAGGAGGCGCTTCCGAGGAGTAACCTGTACCATGATGAGTTTCAGCATCTCAGCGGGCAGCGGCGCCAGTCTGTCCTGGAGTTCATCACCAGCGCCCGGGGGCCTGAGCGCAGAGAGCAGATGCAGTCGTCTTTCAGGAGAAAGCTGTCCATCACACCGCAGTACAATCTTGCATCTGACCTGGACATTTACGCCCGCCGCCTGTCACAGGATAGCGTTTATGACATTAGTGAAGACGTGGACGAGGAGGACATGGAGGTAAGGCTTTTTAACGTGTTACCCTGATATATCACTGAAAAGTCTTTTTAAAAGATTATGTAAAAATCTGCTTTCAACCTAAATGCGTTAAATGCGTTTTCACAAACTGTGCTGTGGAACTGAAGTTCCTTGTGCTGTGCTTCTTCCCAGCAATGCTTTGCAGATGAACGCGACAGAAATGTCTTTGAAACTACCTCATGGAACACTTACCTTCGTTACCTAAACACCAACAGAAACTTAGTCTATGTCCTCATTTTCATCATCGTCGTCTTTGTCGTAGAGGTAAAAAATCACCACTTCTCAGTGTTTTCTATTTTTGTGCGAATTTGAGTAACAAAGAAAGTTTTGTTTTGTTTTTTTCACTAATAGGTTGCTGGTTCAGTCCTTGGTATTTTCCTCATTACTAAGTAAGTGTCACGTTCCATGTTGCTTGAGACAAAAAAAATGCAGTTGGCATGCTCTGAACAGATGATTTTAACTCTTTATGAATGTTGGCATTTACAGACCGTACTGTAAGTCTGTGACCCACAGTCACCAGAATCTATAGCCAAGAGGTCGTCAAGATAATTTGCTGTGACTTATAAAATTGTGCTATGTCAATAAAAATTACATTTGCGCTTTTACAAGTGGGACCCATTTATGGCAATAAACCTTATCAGACAGAAAGTCCGTCCTCTTTGTTAAAGGCTGAGGCTGATAAAGGGGGTCTCTGGATGTAAAGCTGCAGTCACGCTCGTTAGCAGGTGCACATTGCTTGGGGTGTGCACATAGACGTCCACATGGATCAAAAATTCTCCAGGAGTATGCTCGCATACTTGTAGATAGTATAGCCCTGGTGCAAGGTGTCCCTTGCCTCAAAAAGATTGAGAACATTTGCTGTAAATAAACTTCAATGTCTGCGAGAACCTTTATTGGCAACTATAAAACATTTATGTATAATTTAATCGTTTTAAGCATGTAATTTTAAAGGAAGCTGAAAAGACCTGCTTGAAGTGCTCAGCCTTTAAAAACAAAGGGAGTTTTTCCTTCTCACTGTCGCCAAGTGCTGCTCATAAAGGGTCGTCTGATTGTCGGCATTTTCTGTGTTAATGGAGGGTCTTTACCGTGCTACATTTGGCGCCTTGAGGTGACTGATTGAATTGAACTGGAAACAAAAAAACAACAACAAAAGACTCTTTTATTAATCAAAAAAGAGACTCAGCGTATTCTCAACAAAGTCTTCAACAGTTTCAGCTCTTGCATTCAGAGTTTACGTCTCGATTATTTCTTCACTCTCTCATTTTATTCGTGACTGTTTTAAATGTGACTGTTTCCTGTACCAGTGTGCTGTATTATACATGTTACAAGCCTTCCACCTTTAGGTCATAGTGTCGGACAATTAATTAGCTACTTCATGTAAAATGAGATGAATGTGTTTATCTGTATATTTCTCTGTCATGAACTGATTTGTCTGCTGCTTTATTTAAATATATGAATGAGAATAAACAAAAATATCTATTCTATTAAAATCAATAATTTACATTTAGAGGTAACAACACTAAATTTTGCTTTAACTTTAAAACTGCAATCAAATCAGCAGCTCGCTTTCACAGCTGATTGTGTGTTTTGTAGTTTTTTGTTTTATCTGTACTATAATGGAGAATCGGTCCATGTGATATTTATTATCCTATGCTCTAATCCACCAGTATGAGCGGGAAGGAGGCTGCTAACCCTGCACCACCTAACTACATTGATGAGCAGCACCCCAATGCATCATCGCCCCCTGTCCATATTGGTGTTATTCTCACACCTAACAGCGCTTATTACATCGTCTACATCTTCGTAGCCCACGCCGACAGTATACTGGCCCTGGGATTCTTCAGGGGTCTCCCTTTAGTGCACACATTGCTCACCGTGTCCAAAAGACTGCATGAACAGATGCTTTGTTCTGTGCTGCGAGCGCCCATGTCTGTGCTAAACACTATGAAAACAGGTGCTTTGCCTTTTTGATTTTCTGAATTCTGTTTGGCCTAAATAGTGTGTATTCACCTGTGTTTACCTGAAGGGCTGTAGCAATACTACAACGCTAGCTTTTCCTACTTTGTGTGTCCTCTTCCAGCCAGGATCATGAACAGATTCACCAAGGACATGGCCATCATAGATGACGTGCTGCCACTGGTGCTTTTTGACCTCATACAGGTATGACGATGATGATGATGATGATGAATTCACTGACAAATATTACCTTCTTTTTTACAATAAATCGAATAACCAGAATAAATACATAAACAAATGAAACAAAAATACATTTGCAACTTAAGTGCAAAGAAGACTGAAACTAATAAAATACAAACACAGATAAAATATTTATTATTATTTTTATTTATTTATTTTTTAAGCCCATCTTGTGTGGCAGATTTTTCAATCAGAATTGCGATCTGACATTATTATTGTGGCAAACATATTTGCTCTTCCAAGATGAGCTCTATAGAGTCACCATAGGCTGCTCTTATTAGTGTTTAAATAGATATTTTTACCCTTTACCTTTTTAACCTTTTGAATCTTGCCTTGGACAAATTCAGTATAATGTGTTTTTGTTCCTCTGTAAAAGTTAACACAATGTCCCACATAATAAATCATATTATGCTAAAGCAAAGCTAACACAAACTAAAACAGACTGTAACTAAACTCGACTGAAAACCAAAAAAATACAGTAAATTTGCTCCGATCTCATCGAAACATATTTTCCCCACGCCAGGTGTCATTAATCGTCGCAGGTGCCATCTTCACCGTGTCCATCATGCGGCCATACATCTTCATCGCTGCTCTCCCTCTGGCTTTTATCTATGTTTTCCTCAGGAAGTACTTCCTACGAACTGGGCAGCAACTCAAAGTACTGGAGGCTGAAGGTGAGAGTCAGAAAGCTGTTGCCCGTTACTGGTGATGCAATATGAAATTTTCAGCAGAAGACCTGCTGCCATGATGGTAATGTTTAAGTGACTGCAGCAGTAAATGTAAAATGTGGAAAGGTAAAAAAATTAATAAATAAAAAAACTTCTGTAGTTTAATAATACATTCAGATGCCTTTCAAAGTATGTTTTTCAAATCCAGTAAACTGGGCTTTTTTTTTTAATCCTTGGATTTTATTAAAATAACTAAGCATGAGTCACAGTTCAGAATAATTCATTTATTTTATACCAAGTCTTTGTGGAGCTTCTCAGGTTATTCCTCTGGCTCAAAGGAGGAACAGTTTTAGCTCCTCGCCTTTACGCTCAGTCAGATTCCTTCTGATTGGCTGCCCCTCACAAACAGCAGATGGGTGGGGCTTCTGTGCTCACAGTTAGAGCTAGTCACCTGAAATGGCCACACTAAAGATATCCGTTTTCGCTGACTTCATACATATCACAGGGAACACTTGCACAGAGGATGACCTCATCGTTCGAAACTCTGGCCATACTTTTCCTATCACTCCCCCACTTCCTTTCTGCCTCCTCTGCACCCTTTAAATACCCTATTTCTTGTTTTTGGTCCAGCCAAATAAAGATGACATCATAATGAAGCCTGTAGTTTGGTGGACAGATTGTACCGTATTTTTTCTATAAAAAACTAATTTCAGGCATCTGTCTGAAATTCCTTCTACATACTGTTAAGCACATCGGTAATATTTAAATGGTTCTTACTGACTTGTTTTAGATGCATAGTTACATACACTTGTAGGTGTCCTTCAGCACTAACTCACAGAGATTCTTATCTTAAAGATGTGTTTTTATTTTCATTTTTAAGGGAAGAAAAAAGGGTTCAGGAAAGAGTCCAATAATGAAAGTGAATAGTGAAATAGTCAGAGTAAAAGGGAAAACAGAATAGGAAAACCAATACTGAGAAAAGAGGAAGAGGGACTCTTCCTCTGAGAAGAGGCCACAGGCCGTGGGGCAGAGCTGGCAGCTGGCTCAGGGCTTAGGGGCCAAAGGTCACTGAAACATGAAAACACAAGAGAGGAAAGGTTGAATTAGAGGACAAACTTTGATCATTCTACCATCAAGATCAAGACTTTTTAAATACTTGTACACATTTAACTATTCATATTTTCACAGTTGGTTGTTTTTCTTTGAGCTTTTTAAAACAGCCTTAAAGATTTTTGGCAGTGTAGAACGTTTGAGTCAGGGAAGCGTCATTAAAGACAAATCTGTTACATAATTAAAAGATTTAGTGCAGATTTTCAAGCACTGAAGTGGTGTATCTCTTAGACTAGTTATTACTGTACTCGGATACAATTAAGAAGAATATGTTTATTTACTAGACTTACTCGTCTTGTAATAAGTGGGTTGCTCCAGGAAAGATGCATTTGTTGACTCAACATTACAGTACTGTATGAAAGGTCCAGTGTGAAACTGGGCGGGCCCTTTGAACCGTCCGACGTTACGCGATCACGTAGCGCATCAGGTGAGAGGAAAAAAGAGAGTATCGGCGGCCACACCTCACCAAACCCTGTGTTATAGCTTGAACCCTGTGGACTGCATGTCCCCACCTTTTTTGGATGTTCTGAGAGCTAAAGTGAATGACAAGAAGAATTAGTGGCTCAGACGTCATTAAACTGTCCTACCGGCGTCAAGCCGGTAAACTACAGTTCCTCTCCTCGTTCTTCCTGTATCCTGACCTTCTCTTGGTACAGTCTCACCTGCGCACCTGCCCTACCTCTTCACCCACCCCTTTACTACAAGTGCTGTATCACTAGTGGCAGCTGTCAGTGTACGTCCAGTAATGCAGTCTGGGTTTTGTTGGTTAGAAAGTCATTTGTGGTTTTGAAAGCCTGAAAGACAGCAGCACTGAAACCTCCTTCACCCCCTATTAGTTTCTGACATTTTCTTGAGTCCATCAAAATGCTGTAGCTCAGTTTTTCTTATTTCAGTGGCATATTTATTTGTGAGCATGTGAAGCAAAAGGCCCAGTTCTCCCCTCCTCCAAAAGCTAATCACTTCTATGATGAGCCTGGTGCTGCTCAGCGTTTCTTCCTGTTAAAAGGACGTTTTTCATTCCCCCTGTTGCCAAGTGTTTGCTTACAGGGGGTCTGTATTATTGTGTGGTCTTTACCGTACAATATAAAGCACCTTGAGGTGACTCTTGTGATTTGGCACTAGATAAAAAAGCTGAATTAAAAGCCCTCCACAGCAGAAGAGAGCAGGTTTGTACAGTCAGAGGATGAGGAAACGGGTTACTAGGCTGCTGACGAAGTTGCCACCACTCTTTTTGGACCTCCCTGCTCTGCCCTCGATTGTGTCACTCAATGTGTGTTTCAGTGATGACGGCACGATCTTTCCGGAGTTGCTGAGAGCTCATCGAGGTCAGACAAATGAGCTGAGCTGGGATTTCCTCTAACCCCATCCTGGTTTCTCTCCTGTTCGCTCCGACAAAATAGAGTGGAAACTGTATGCTGTTTCTATTAGTCAGACTTTGCCGTTGTGTGTAAGTCTTAAAGCCATCACTTCAACTGTTCCTTTTCCAGTTTGATCCTCATTTGATCAATTTATATGTATTGTAGTTGATTGGTTCAGAAATTGTACCTAGCTAAAAGCCACCAAACAGTGAAATGAAATGACATTCTACAATATTTTGTTAGTTTTCATTTTATTTTACAAATGGATCTTAAATTTGATATTTAAGATCAGATAAACTTTAATGATCCCACAGCAGGGAAATTTGTGCATTACAGCCGCTCAGAAGAATATACACACATGTACATCAAAGACACTATTTACAGATATGACTAAATATATATACACGTAGCCGGTCATGTACACAGCAATCACATTATGCATTATGGTTCAGTGTAATAAATAAAGATGTATGTTATGCTAAGGTGATGGCAGTGGAGGTGAATATTTGATATTTAATGCGTGGATTGATTTACAAAGAAAATGCTTATTTATTAAGAATTTAAAGTCTTTTCCCTTTCGTTTCCTGCAGCTCGTACCCCGATCTTCTCCCATCTCATCCTCTCACTAAAGGGTTTATGGACAATTCGGGCATTTGAGCGGCAGACCTACTTTGAGACCCTCTTTCACAAGGCGCTGAACACTCACACGGCCACCTGGTTCCACTACCTGTCTGTTCTGCGATGGTTTCTCTTCCGCTGTGACATGATCTTCACTCTGTTCTTTACGGCCGCTGCCTTCCTTGCAACAGGAACCAACAGTGAGTGATGACAGAACTGCACCATCAACCGTATATAAAAGAGGGAAGGAGCCACCGTGACCTCTACCATTATTTATGGACTCTACATTTTAAGCCTTTGCTATCATGTCTGTCCATATTTAGACCAAAGGGTTGAGGGCTAACATATCAGCAATAAGCTTGGTTAGCAAACTGCATCTATAAGCTAGGAGGGAGCAAAGCTAAAACAGCGCTACCTGATAACTACTAGCCATGCCACTAATTGTAAGACTTAACAGTCTCCAAATGACTGTGTTTGAAATAAACTACAATCAGCACAGTTGTTAAACATGGAGAATGGTAAATGGACTAGCTCTTATATAGCGCTTTTCTACTTTGACTGAGCACTCAAACGGGCACGTTTACATTTACCCCATTCACACTCATTCATACAAGCACTTCCATATGTAACCAAGCTAAGTGCTTTTAATTAGCTAACATTCACACTCCAACGCTTGCGTCGGGGAGCAACTTGTTAAGTAGCTTGCTCAAGGATACATTGGCAAGCAGCCTAGAGTAGTCAGGAATCGAACCACCGACCTTCCGATCAGTGGGTGACCTGCTCTACCTCCTGAGCTACAGCCACCCCATAATGAGCAGTAGGCATTTTAATGAGGGAGTCTGTCAGGATTGAGCTGCTCTTGGAGCGCTAGAGTAGGAGTGTGTGTGGATGGTAGACAATGTGTAGCTCAGCTTCAATATTTTTGCCTTTTTCGCACCTGAAAGTCCAGTTGAGGTTCTTTTCTTTTGTTACACTGTTTGTTAGTCTTGTTTCACATTGTGATGTTGTCATACTTGTAAAAAAAACAACTTCTCTATTACCAGTAGCTTAACTCAAGTTACAGTAACATGATTTCAGAACTTAGCAGGAAGTTTTCAAATTGTTCTCACTTTTGTCAAAGCCCTCTCTTTCTTTTGCTGCTTCTTTTATGAAAGTGAAGTTGAATCTTACGGCTCTGACTGTCCACCAGCAGCCACAATTCACCTGTCCTCAGGTCTCTGGGATCATTTCACCATATTCATGTCACTTTGTGTATGCCTCTGTATTTAACCACACCATGCAAAAGCTTTGCAGCCCGGCGACAAACTGTAATTCCTTTGGTGATTGTTACCGTTGGTGATTGTTACCGTTGGTGATTGTTACCGTTGGTGATTGTTACCGTTGGTGATTGTTATCTTTGGTGATTGTTATCTTTGGTGATTGTTACCTTTGGTGATTGTTACCGTTGGTGATTGTTACCGTTGGTGATTGTTATCTTTGGTGATTGTTATCTTTGGTGATTGTTATCTTTGGTGATTGTTACCGTTGGTGATTGTTATCTTAGGTGATTGTTACCGTTGGTGATTGTTATCTTAGGTGATTGTTACCGTTGGTGATTGTTATCTTTGGTGATTGTTACCGTTGGTGATTGTTACCGTTGGTGATTGTTACTTTTGGTGATTGTTACCGTTGGTGATTATCTTTGGTGATTGTTACCTTTGGTGATTGTTATCTTTGGTGATTGTTATCTTAGGTGATTGTTACCGTTGGTGATTGTTACCGTTGGTGATTGTTCCCTTGGTGATTGTTATCTTAGGTGATTGTTCCCTTGGTGATTGTTATCTTTGGTGATTGTTACCTTTGGTGATTGTTACCTTTGGTGATTGTTATCTTTGGTGATTGTTATCTTTGGTGATTGTTACCGTTGGTGATTGTTATCTTAGGTGATTGTTCCCTTGGTGATTGTTACCTTTGGTGATTGTTGACTCCAATCACAAACCCGCAGTATTGTCTTGCAGTGATGATGTTTAACTTGCTCTTGTTTGAGGCATTGCCTCTGAGTTG
>VUQK01008989.1:16805-30463 GCA_015106715.1 Bujurquina vittata | reverse complement strand
AAGGAATTCTTAACCCCAACCTTCCAAATAAAAAAAAAGAAAATGAAAGAAAAAAAAAAAAAAAATAAAAAAAAAAAAAGAAATTGAAGGATATCAGCAGCAAGACCAGCACTGAACAGAGCAAACATCAACCACAACAGATGCATAAAAGGACGACCTGGGGTGAAGGTGGGTTGCAAAGAGGCTTGGAGACATACATGAAATTTGCCATTAATGTCTATAAGGGCATAAGGCGTTGACTGCTATGCTATGCTTCATTTATTGCAATTCTAAAATTATTCCACCGTTGTTCAAGGCCTCACAGTTTTTCATGTGGGGATGCTTTTACAGGTGAAATTTTCAAACAAAAGCCTCAAGCTTAAAGGATGAACAATGAGATCATCTGTATACTTCACCCTCAGTCAGACTACATCCCTCACTGGGGTGTAGCTAGGATTGGTTTCTATGGCAACTAGCACAAACCCAATGAGTGACAAGTGGTAATAGAAGAACGGAAAAACGATTGTTAAGACACCTCTCCCCTCTGGATTTTATTAACTGTTCTCTGGACCTCACCCACTCTTTTTCCTCTTGCCTCTCCCCTCTCTTCTAGTCCACCTTCTTCCCTCTCTCCTTATACTTCGGTTCCCCCACACTGATTTTCCAGCAGAGACAACATAAGGCGAGTTCCTATTGGGCATCGCTCCCATTCTGTCACCATGAGAACACTTCTCTTTGTAGTCACATTCCTCAGAACAGCTCTGACCCCTGTCAGCGAGTCTCCCACAGGCTTCAGAAGAAATACTGCTGAAGGAGGAGAAATTACAAGTGGAGCAATTTGTTGTGAAAGGCGATACAGTATCTGCCATTTCAGGAAAGTTGTACAAAGTAATTCCCAGTTTTTAAGGATTGGATTTTTAAGAACCTCCTTACCTTCAAATTCCAATTACTGTCTTCAGTGGAAATAGTAAATGGGGTGATATTTTTTTTTTTTTGGTAATCATATTAAGGCACTGCTGAAGAGAAGTTGAGACACAGCTCAAGAGTCTCCACTCAACAGCTTCTATAGGAGATGCTGCCAGAGTGATCACCCAGGAGGAGGTTCTTCTGTAGTCTCTCTTGACATTGGAGCGATATCTTACAGTACAATCTTAGATATAAATTGTCACTATCCAAATAGACCCAGTAAGCTAAGCTTTGAAAGGAAAGAAAACAGGATTTAAATGCAAAAGCATAACTCACTGTAGGGTGGCTGGCATTGTCACCTCACAGCAAGAAGGTCCTGGGTTCAAATTCACCACCAGGACCTTTCTGAGTGGAGTGAGCATGTTCTCCCCATGTCTGTAATTTAGGTTAACTAGTGCTTCTGTAGGTGTGAATATGATGGTGAATGGTTATCTGGCTCTCTGTGTCAGCCCTGTGAGACTGGTGGCCTGTCCAGGTCCTGTCCTGCAAGCTTGAATTGGATAAGTGGAAGAAAAAGGATGGATGAGTGGATGATGGATACCTCAGTATCTTTGAGTATCTTTGGTCTTTGGGTGAGTCAAGCTACTGTTGAATAATATATTAATATAATTTTATTACACAAACTACAAACTTTTCAGTAGGCCCTCTGAGACGTCCAGTGAAAATGAGATTATCTTTACTCCACGTCTCACCTAGAAAAACAATGCTCTATATGCATCCAATATGCAATGCACATGCAGACACACACACACACACACACACAGTCACACACACACACACAGTCACAGCCTGTTACAAAATCATAAAGAAAACATTTTGTAAGGATCCTCATAGATAACCCATCAGAATTGCTTGAGCACGTGTGTGCACAGCTCAGTCTGGGTTTGAGAACAAAGCAAAAAGGCAGTTATAATAATCAATGCCTCATAGTATCCCACAAAAGAAATCATTAATAATAATAATAATAATAATAATAATCTTGTTGAAATCCCACCCTTACTGAAACAGAAATGTGAGGTAGCAGACAGCATACACAAAACCCGTTTTCAAGCTCTTTTATCAACCACCACCCTCATCTACACTAATAAACAGGGACACCGCACTCCCACAATCCGCATCTCTATTTTTCCTCTTTTTTCATGGCTGTCAGCTTTCTAAATGTAGCTAACAAATGCTCACGCACAATGACGATGCATCCTGTCTGCACACACTGAAGTCTGTATGAATATAATCTCAGCACATAAACATCACATATTCAAGAAAAACACTGATTTTCATAAGCTCTTTCTTGCTTTAGATACCTAAAACTGCCATAGATAATGTGGTAAGGAAAGCATAGAACCTTTTAAAGAATATAAAGAAAACAAATTGTGCTAATATTATTTGTACAATTTTTGGTACACCTGCTCAACCACTTGTTAACACAAATATCTAATCAGCCAATCACATTGCAGCAGCTCAGTGCATTTAGGCATGGAGACATGGTCAAGATGACCTGCTGAAGTTCAAACCAGCAGAAAGCAGAAGGAAGCAGATAAAATATACTTTGAGTGTGGCATGATTATTGGTGCCAGACCCGTCTGAGTATTTCAGAATCTGCCGATCTACTGGGATTTTCCCTCACAAACATCTGTGGGGTTCACAGAGATGGTCTGAAAACGAGAAACTATCCAGTGAGTGGCAGTTCTCAGGGCAAAAATGCCCTGTTGTTTAGCGGCAAATAGCCAGACTTGTTTGAGTTGATAGGAAGACACCAGTAACTCAAAAAACAGTTCTTTACCAATAAGGTATGCAGAAGAGCATCTCTGAACGTACAACATGTCAAATATAATGCGCTACAGCAGAAGAAGACCACACCAGGTGCAGTTACAAAATCTGGAACAACTGCAAGATGGTACCATGTCAATGTGTACCGGAATTCCTCAAAAATGTTTCCAACACCTTGTTATGCCACAAAAAACTAAAGCAGTTCTCAAAAAAAAAAAGTGGTTCCAATAGGGTACTAGGAAGGTGTACCTAACAAAGTGGCTGATGTCTGTATGTGGCCATAATTTCCATTGTTCATCATAACATTTCCCTCACTAATTGCATTGCTGAGAGCATGGTAACAAACAGCATCACAGGCAGGAAACCTGAGCGGTCAGATAATCATGCTCACTAATAACAGCTATATTGATAAGGCTGATTAAAAAAAGAAAAGAAAGAAAGAAAAGGAGGAAAAAATATTGCCTGCAATATTGTTAAGATTACTGAAATATATGAAAAGCTCACATTCATGTAACACAATAGTTTAATTAACAGAAGGTAATTGAAGCACAGTGTGGACCTGCCAAATGAAATAATGGCCTGTCTCTAATAATAGCCTAGTGCTCTGTTTCACTGAGTCAAATTAAAGCTCCTGTCGTCAGTGAAAGTTATGAGTACTTTTATCCCTTTTAAAAATCACAGAATGAAAGTAGAAACCAAATGTGCCACATGAAGCGTGAATATGTCAATCACACACTCCAGCAAACTAACAAAATACTAAGCAAACCAAAAATGTACTTGTTTCACTGTTACGTTTTGATCGCCTTCTTCTGTATATTCTTTCAGATAAATATAAACAGAAACACTCCAAACAGAACACACCGGCAGGCCGAGCAAAACACAGCTCGGGCACTGGCTGAAGCGAAAACTCAGGCGTAGGAGGAGTTTGATGAGCTTATGGAAAAGGACTTTTCGGACTCCCTGGAAGCAATTCTGGCAAAATGCCAGGTGACTAAGGAGGGGAAAGCAGTGCCCTACTCACACGGCAGGTGGGCTGCAGCTGATTTTAGATGAGGATATAGTCAGACATTGGAGGCGATAACCTCCTTAATCCCACTGACACGTCTTCTGTAGAGGAAGTAGCTTCTGGGGACGAGGGGGACACCTTTTCCCCATTCAGTGTGGGTGAAGTCGCTGAGGTGATTAAACCACTCCTTGGTAGCAGGGCCTCTCGGGTGGAAGAGAGTCACCCTGAGTTCCTGAAGGCTCTGGATGTTATAGGTCTATGCCTTCTATGGGTCTAAGGTCCATTGGTGCTGGAAAGGAGATTTCATCCATTAGCTGAACCGCATATTCAGGAGGAACAATGTGGTTTTCATCCTGGTCACAAATGTGGTTCAGGCATGTGACTAGGATCCCTCCTGGGCACCTCCTGGGTGAGGTGTCTGAGCACTCTGGAGAGATTAAATATCTCAGCTGGCCTGGGAATTCCTTGGTGATAAGCTGGAGGAGGTGGCTGTGGAGAGGGAGGTCTGGGTTTCTCTTCTCAGGCTGCGGCCTAAGAAGAGGCTGTGAACCGCCCTGGATAAGCCAAAGTGGCTGGCTGGCTGGCTGGATGGATGGATGGATGGATGGATGGATGGAATGTTTTTCACTTTGGTTTTAAATGCCCAATCTTACATCTTTAAATTGCATTAAATGTGAAACATGTTTCTGTTAAGAGACACCTGGAATGACTCCACAGAGGAACCCTCTTACCTCCATGTTATTATGTGTGTGCAAGAATCCAGTGTTACAGAGTGAGCAATATAGAGAGCAGAGCAAACTGGTAGGAAAAGAAGGTCCACTCCTAACAGCGAGATGTACTGAGCGGCCTCTTACAAACACTATGAGATGATAACCATTAAAATTTGCTCCAGTGCCTACACTTCCCCAGCCTATTTCTATCACACTTATCTGGGCCAATGTAAAGCTAGCAGCCTTTAGAGGTGAGCAGATGGTAAGAAAGTGACAACCACAGCTTATGCATAAAACAATCCAGCTGAGTTTCTGCAAGAAGGTCACGCGTGTGATCTCCAAACACTTCTTACAAACACTGTTTGACCATAATGCATCTGGTCACTTAAAGAACAAATGATCTGGTTGGACTTCTGCAACGAGTCTCTCTCACTCACCATTCTGCATGTACACGCAAGCAGACACTGTGTGCAACTGCTGTGGTTTGCAGGGTAATTTGCAATAATATATAGCTTGAGTGAATATAAGTGAACCAAACCCAGCCCATTATTTCAATCTGCAGGAAGCGTTTTACCTTTTGCATCTACTCTTATCTTTCCTCAAACGGATGACTGCTAAAGCAGTTGTTGGGTATTGTATGTGTGTGTGTATGTGCGCACATGCACATCTGTCATTGTATGCGTGTGTGTTTTTGTTAAAATAAATTGGGACACTTTGGGGGGAATATTGCTTTCTCTTCAGTGTCCTCTAATATCCACTGAAATCCCATGATTCACAATGTGGGCATAATGAGGAGACGAGAGTGAGAGCTCAGCCTCTCTCAAATGGCTCTCTTGTGTTCTGAATTAACAAAGGCTGCTGCCTGGAGACTAATTTAAACCTGAATCCACAGTGTGTTTTTTGGTTTTTTGGGGGGGTTTTTTTGCTTTAGGTGGTCAGGGAAATGAACATAAGAGCGATCAAACCTCAGGTGAACCAGACTAGAGAGGTGGTGTACAGTGTGAATTCTAACTAATTACCACATCCCCGTCTTTACCTTTTTATAATTTATTTCGCAATCAGCCTTTGGGTGGCTGTGGATCCTTCTGTGTAATAGCTACTGTGTCAAAAATGCTTACATAATTTTATTCAAATCACAGAAACATATGACCTTCCATCAGCCTTAGCCATAACTTTTGACATGCTAGTTGGAAGCTGTTTAGCGTAACCTGCTGAGTTTCCAATTTTCTTTCTAAGAACTATAACAGAGCATACAAACAAAAATCACTCGATCTTTTGCTCGTACCATGGCTGCTGGCTTGTGGCTGCCTCTGACCTCTGTCGGGCTTTAGCTTTAGCCACTTTACCTTTGTTAGCTTCTTTAAAATGTGAATATTCAGCTGAGTGAGGGTGAGTTAAGTGTCTGATTAGGTTTATGGTCATGAACGTTTTCAGTTTACTTTGGCGAACTGTGTGTCTTTGCTCACACTGAGGAAACTCTAGTTAGAAATCTTCATTTTCTTGGCTACCACAATCGTGACTTCCACCCTGTGTCAATACCAGCACGATTTGTTTTAAATGGCCTTCTTCACACAGCCACCACAGCATTCCTATAGGTTGTAATGCACAAATGACAAAAAGAGGCAATTTTCTATATATACATACTTATACAGTGTCAATGTGTATAAAAATCATACTTAATAAAGAAAAGCAGCCTAATAAAATTCATGACTTTAGCAAAGGGTGCTCACTTTATCAACAACTCAGTTGACAAAGCTTTTTTCCACTCATCAGACCGCTGATGTGTGAACTCATTACAATGACACAAAATATGAGTGGTTATTAAATATTTTCCCTAATAAAAATTAAACAGGCCATTTTCCAACACTAAGTTCATATACTAACCAACACTAAACTAGTGATATGTGAAATGATCCTGGTGCTGACTAATTTGTATTTTTTGCACTTTCTCCAGTGTTCCATTTTGTGGATCATCACATCTCATGTTGCATCTTTCCAAACTGCTGCTAGTAAAAAAAAAAAAAAGTGCCTAAAGATACAATTTAAAATCTTTGTTATATGTTTACACAACACTGGTTCATCCCTTGAGTTTGGTGTCTTCTTTATACTTGAATGAGTCACAGGTTAGTGGCTCATTCAAGCAAATGTCCAAAGGAAAAATTTTAAAAGACCTTCAGAAAGCCTGGAGAAATATGGTTCAAGATCACAAAAAAAAAATCATAATGAAATAAAAAATAATACAAGAATGTTTGACTACTTGGAAGCAAAATATTAACAAATCTTTGCACAGGTTTCTCTTTTTTTGTCTATTTGTTTTGTGACTGAACCAAAAGCAGTCAGTTAACTTTAATTCGATTAGCTCACGTTTTCCTGCGGTGCAACGCTACTTATGACAATTATTTAAAAAGTAACAAATTTAGTGAACACGGTGAATGGAGGTAATCTGTCTTTAATGGAGGAGAAAAATCATGGCCAAACACTGCCCTGCTGGCAAATCATCCCTCACCTGATTCTCCCTCTCTCCATCACAACCTCTCTGCCCTAATCATTACATGTGGCCTATAAATAAATGCCTGAGCTGTCACACAAATAAATGGAGCTGCCAACATGGGAATTGGTGGCGGGGAGCTGAAATGAGGGAGGCAAGTCAAAGGAATAACAATAAGCTCAGTATTCATTTTCATTAAAGTATGAGGAACATGAAGGCAGTGCAGGTAAATTCAGATAGCTTAATGTTATAGCAGCAGTTCAGATCAAAAGAGTCCAAAATTTCTCTGTCTGAGTGGCTGCAGGTCTCGGGTGTGGCAGGCCCAAAGGGAGACCAAAATTACAATTGCTGTCTGAGCTGCAAGAGAGGAGATATAGTACAAATAAAAGTATATATTGTGCTGGCAAATGTTGAGTAAGGCTTGTAAAAATTTCCACTGAACACAATTACTAAATCCAGACTGGTAAACATCCAGGCTTTTGTGCTGAGGTATTTTCACTTCACTCCCTCTCATCTCCCTCTGCCAGGACGGCATTATTTGCCTGAATGCACAACACAGAAGCCCAAAATTTGCCCTCTGCCTTTTACTCATCTGAACTTTTAGAGGCTACAGGCAGCAATGAGCACCTGTGCTGAATCCAAGGCCAAGTCATCACCAGCTCAGAACTATTGCCAACAGCAGTACAGGTTATCTACTGCCTTGGGCATGAAATCAGCTCAAGTACGACAGTGTGCCTAATACAGCGGCTGCTTCAGCTTCAGATTGTGGTGAGATCCAAATTAAATGTTTAAGAGAATTAGTGGTACACCTGCACACATATTGTATTGTGTGTAGTTTTTTAAATTCCTGCAGTCACAGCCATTATCACACTAAAACCGCATGATTGTGGCATACTGAGGATTTCGTTAATTAACTAAATGAGCTTCTGCTCGCCTCTGGCAAATGCATTCTTTATAATTATAACAGATCATTGAACAGCTTTATTTTTCCAAGGAGGCGATTATTTGCAGGTTTGCTATAACAACTGCTTGTCAGCTATCAACTATTAAAGTGATATCAGCTATCAACTCAACATCAATATGTCATTTTAGACTGAATTGCAAATCACTGCTTCATCTCATTATGGGAATACATATACATTGCATGCCTATGTCCAAGCACACATGTATATACAAGCATGAATACTGAGTTTTATGGTGTTACAACATACATAAGCAAAGTTTTGTTTTTTAAAAGCCACACTTTGCCCTCTGACAATGAAACCAGCTTTAGAATCAGCTACCCGAGCTATGTGTTTATAGGGGTTTTAATTGACTGCCTTAATTGACTGCCAGCCAGTCCCAGTCAAGTTGCAGTGATCTGAGTGGTTGACAACTGGGAAAAAGCCTCTTGGGTGATAGTTAATCTGTGAGCCTCAGCTGCTCAGATGTCAACACACGGGGAGAAGAATGCAAATGCAGGCAGTGCAAAGAGTGCAATTACATTATGCTGCTGAGGAACATAAAAGTAATGTATCTAGGTGCACAGACTGATTATGCTGAAATAATAGGGAGACAGTAAAAGAAAGATGCATCAGAGACTTTGAGGGGTTAAACCAATGTCAGTGACAATAAGTGTTGTGTCAGCAGAGATGCCATATAGAACAAGAGGACATCTTAAGATAGTGTATATACACACATATTGTAAAATCCAAAACGGGGCAAAAAACACATTTTATTAAAGAACGATAAACAGAAATGGAAAACGCCATCTGTCTGGGCTTTGTTAATTGTGACATCCTATTTTAAGTGCACTGAAGGAAGAACAAGGCAAGTGATGCTCACTTATGAGTGAAAACACACCCGGTTTTCAGAAGCTTAGCCTGAGACAAAAACAGCAGCTCAAGAAAGCATCACACTGTAGAATTTAACACCATTCAGTCTTTCAAGAGGTCTGATCTGCATCATCATCTCTGACTGTGCACGTGGGAGTGGTATTGTGTGCCTGTTTATGCCATAAAACACCATTAGTATTACACAGTTATCAAAAGCGCATAAATACATGCACAATATTTTACTGTAGTTATAAAAACATGTACAGCAAGCAAATAAAATAATCTTTTTCCCCTCTGCATTCTTCTTCTTCATGATCAAATGCAACCTTTTTCACATATCCAGCAGTCGACTTTGATATGTAAAGCTGGTCTACATCTCAGTTATTTCCAAAGGAAGAATATACTCTACAACAGTTTGTGTCATGTGACTGCACAACATCCAAAATTGTAATTCTTTGATTTTTTAAAGTCAAATGAATCATTTATCTGCATACAGCTAAAAACATTGTTCTTAATGACCAAAACATGAAGCTAAATGGGCTGTAAAATGTTTTCTCTCATGGGGTTGCTGTTGTCTGTGCAGACTCTTTTGACTAAAACGGAGTTAAACATGAGTTAAAAGATCGATTTCATCATTTTCATGGCGGCAACTTTCTGGATAGTGTGTTATTGGTAGGCCAGCATATAGATCATTAAAGTAACCAATATTACTATAAACTAAAACATTAAACATTTCAGTATCTTTCTGTCTTAATAAAAGTTTTACATTTGGTTTCAATGAAGGCAGCTACGGACAAAGAATCAAATTGCCTGTAAATTACGACAAAATTTAAAATAACAATGAAGCTTCTTGATTGCCAAACTGGGTCATTTTATGAGGTCCCATTTTGACAAAACAAGCTTTTTCATAGTTTTTGGGTCAACAAGGAGGATCTCAGTCTTAACTTCATTTAGCTTTTAGAGTTCTTCCTCATTAGTGGCTGAAACCTAGTCAGTTTACGTCATAGTTTCACGCAGTTGCTGCAGATTTTTCAGCTGCACATCGATGATGCAAATCTCCCGTTCCACCACTTCCCAAAGGCGCTCTAATGGGTTGAGATCTGGTGACTGGTGAGACCATTTGAGTACTTTGAACTCATTGTCATGCTCAAGAAACCAGTTTGACACGATTTGAGTTTTGTAACATAGCATGCTATACGGCATGAAGCAGCCATCAGAAGGTGAGTACTCTCAGTCTTAAAGGGATGGACATCGTCAGCAGCAACAGTGAGGTAGGCTGCGGCATTTTAATGATGCTCAATTGATACTAAGGGGTCCATCCAACCTGAAGGCCTCTTCTAGCAAAACCACTGTAATGTTTCAGATGAGTTCCTGACTCTGACATGTAATGTATTTAGAATGATGCAAGATTTTAATCAGCTTAGAACTCCTCCAGAAAGCGCAACCCATTTCTTCAGAAGACTCAGTAAAGAATGTTGGTCAGTAGTGTTAAATGTGGGTGTCATAAAGAACTAGGTCGGATATTTCAGTTATCAGTATTTAATTTGAGATCATTTAAACTTCAAGTGTTGTCTCTGTAGTGATATTAGCTCTCAGGCCAGACCTATATTTAAAAAATACCATTAAGAAATGGAAACATCCAGACAAGTGCTTGTTTAAATGTATGAGCATCTTCTCTGAAACCTTAAGAGGTAGACATGAGATAGGAAATGGTCTAAATCTTGGGAGCAAAGTGAGCTGCAGTCTTCGGAGCGTTAGAGAAGATTCCAGATTCTGAGGAATTTATAATGGTTGCATGTGAAGAAAGCAGTCTACATAAAACATGTGATATATTGAAAAAGGCAAGGAGGCAAAGTACACACTACATATAGCCCAAGCACATGACACACTAAATACCCCCCCCCCACACACACACACACCTCAACCTCTAACAACAAAGAGAACAACACCATTACACTAACCTTAAATCGCATAACAAAGTAATTACACATCTCATCCTCAGGGATATAGAATCATAAGACGCTTGGCTTGGTCCATAATGTGCTGCCTAATAGTGCCAAATTAACCGTGGGCTTTTTAATTCAATAATAGTCCATATCTGTATTAATACAATTTGATGCGCGAGTGGAAACGCAATGACAATGATTCAAGATGGCCAAAGTAGTGAGAAAGTTTTCTGGGGTGGACCCCAAGATATTTTTGTAGTTATCCAAATCATTGCTTTCACTATCATGCCCACTATTGGTGACTGTAACTGAGTATCTTTTAGAAGCTTGTTCGGAACAAATTGTAGCATTAATAAAAACTAAGTTGCATCAATACTTCTCTTTGATCCTGAAAGAAGATCAGATATTCCACTCTGTCTCTGCTTATTAATTCTGCCTGCCACCATCTATCTCTTTCTCACACTGTGCTTTGATTTTAGATCAGTCATGTGAAGTGATGGCAGTAAACAGTATGGAAGGAAAATAAAAAGCCACGAGTTCAAAACAGACGAAGCAGCAAACGAGCAGCTGAGCAGAATAGAGCTGGCGCCTACCTGAGATAACGCAGTGGTTCTATGGTCTCAGCCTCTGCCTCAGCTGAGCTGTGGTTCATCTTGTCCATCAGTTTTTTACCCACGACTCGGCAAATATGAGAAGGGATGAACTGTGCCGCTCCAAAGAAAACACTTCCGTCCCTTCTGTCTGACTCGATTCAGTGAACACACTGGCTACCTCTTTGCCTGGGAATAGACTGAGAATCTAAAGGGGCTTCCTCCCTCTGTATCTCTCTCCACAGCTCTTGATTGGTTCAGGCGCTGGATGGTAATTACTGGCTGCTAGACACACTCACACTCACACACACACTGAATCTAGCCTCTCTATCTCTGCCTCTCCTCTCTTTCCCACTGTGGCCCCGACTTGTTCTCTGATAAAACCAGCTGGCTGTGTGTATCAGCTGCGCTTGCCGGGAAACCCAGCCAATTAAGAATCAGGAGGCACGGTGCTCCTTGGCTGATTGGCTCCGGCTGCCACGATCATCGTTGTTCAGTCATAGACGGTGCAACACCCTCCCTCACTTCCCCTAAATTCACACAAGCACAAAGACATCCATGCATACTCCTTGGTTGCCAAAGGATCCCTTGATGTAGAATCTAGAGCAAGCACCAGAGGGAAGAAACACTTGACTGCTCTGTGAATCACAAACACTACTATCTCTCACATGATGGTGGAAGATAAATAACCTTTATTACCTTAACTGAAGTAATAACACTACAGAGTGGTTACACAGCAGTAATTTGCCGTTCAAGCACAAATGGCAGGCAATATTAGCAAATCAAGTACCCCAAATGTCTCTTGATATCAAACTGAAGCAGCTGAGGAAATTTGAAAATGTAAATCTACTAATTTACACTGAGCTGTGCATGCACACACAGGAAGGATATAGAAAGCAGTGTCACAAGGAGAGCCCGCGGCTGCCAATGAATGAGGCTCATGAGTGGGCTGTGGTAATAAACAATAGCCCACTTTCTTTTCTCTCTTTTTCACCTTTCAATTTGCTCTGACTTTATGGGCATTCCTTACAGCTCAACTAACAAATTGAAACCTGTGGGGTTTTTTTCCATTAAAGATTTTTTGTTTGTTTGTTTGTTTTTTCGAGTAACATAAATGTACCTGTCAGGAAGATTGAATTCCAGTGAGGACAACCAAAGGAAAACACGGGTGTAAGGAATGTTGGTAAACTCTGCCCTCTAGTGGTCATGAATTATTGTGGCAATAACAGGAAAACCACGTTTGCTTTTTCATAAAAATGTCCCTGTGCTCATTTAGAGGTTCCCAGTTTAATTTCAGGAGTATGCTAGAATAGATGTACATGCTTTAGTGTGCAAAAAGAAAATTATACATACATGTAGCGCCTGTTTTCATCTTCTATCTGAAATCATACCTTTTAGCTCGTTCCTCCACAAGTCCAATCTGCACTGATTGGCCAGTAAGCAACAAACAGGTTTATCATCATCATTAGTATATGAAAAACACAATATTGTGCTCGTCTTTTATGACAGAAGAAGATAAATTAAAATGAGAAAAAAACTTTAATAATCCCACAACGGGGAAATCTGTGCATTACAGCAGAGCAGTACAGAGAGGAATGAAAGGACGAGTAAAATAAAACAAATAGAATAGAATAGAAAACACTATATACATAAAAATGCATTACATTTTATCTCAGCTAGTGGGTTTTTACAAAAGCTCATATTTCAGTGATTCTGCCACACCGTTTGTGACATACATTAATTAATTAAATTCCAATTAAACTCCCAGTTCAAAACTGCACATTATCCACTTTAGTCTAGCCACCATGTTAAAAAAAATTGCTATAAAAAAATAAAAGTAATGATCTGAATTTTGCCTGCAAAACTATATGTGTAATTTTAAAGTTAAGCGTTTTAGTAAAAAATATAAATATATCATTAGTAACAGAAGAAACGCTTGGCCTGCCGGGATGACAGGTTAACGTCAGTGCTCTGCTGGAGAGAAGTCAGTCATTTTTGCCTGGAATTTCTTCTTTTGAACTTTGCACAAACATTTTTACAGCCACAAAATGTATCCGATAAAGGACAGTAATAAAAACATTGAAGAAGCCAACATGCCAACACTTACCTGCCATTTGGTTGTTTGCAGCTCAAGTCCTCTTAGCACCTCACCCTCTCGACCGAGTGTGGATGAGAGGGTGAGTTTTCAGCAAGCTTTGATAAATTAAACTGTAAGGGAACAACACTCAGGCACAGATACCTGGTAATGAGGAAAACAATAGAATTTCACTCACCAAAACTCACGCTCAGACTTGCTGTCTGTACACAGTTATCCATGTTATTTGTCAGTTCATTCCAAAAGGCTCCAAAGGTTCCCATGCTCCAAGACCCCGAAGGATGGAGGGGTCCATTT
>VUQK01008989.1:1998-13279 GCA_015106715.1 Bujurquina vittata | reverse complement strand
AAAAATTTAGAAACTTTTAAAAAAAAAAAAAAAAAAAAAAAAAAACCCCCCCCCCCCCAAAAAAAAAATGTTCATATCTCAGTATACATAACACATTGTAAGAATTTATATAACATTCCCTTGCCTAAATTTAAATTAGCTTGACTGTGGCATTTGAAGATTAGCTACTTTGGCTTTCCTTATTTTAACTGCCAAGCTTATCAAATTCTTTTATTACTTAATGACAAAATTGTGTTTCATAATTGCTCCAGAAATGAGACAATTTTGTCTCTATGACTGTATGTTAATTTGCTTGAATGAAGTAATCAGGTAACAGAAACCAAGATAAAATGTCTAGATGCCACAAGTATCTGGGTTCCTACTGAAGTTTGCCATCTAGCATAATTTGATAGCTTATCAAGATTTTGGAAATCAGGAAATTACATTTAGATCAGCAACCAGATCAACACCAGATTTAGGTCAACACCAGAAAAACTACTACATAGAGATACTGAAAGGTAAAAAACATGCTAGAAGGAATAGCACTAAAGAACAAAGAAAGAATAAGAATCAACCTTAAAAAAGAGAGATTACTCCAGAGAGCAGAAAGCAAGATGAGTTGAAGTGCATTCTCTGCCTAACCTTGTATTAGGTTTATCTACCTGTATTGCCACTTGTCTGCTTCCTCCAGGCAGCCACGTTGCCCTGGTTACCGCTGCTGCTGCCAGCGCTGACCTTTGCCCCCTGCTGCAACGCGCGAGCTGCAGCATGCCTACCTGCCCTACTGCCCAGTGCTGCTGCTGTCACCGCATTCTGCAGCTGGGAGGAGGAAAAGGAGTGGGCCACACTACGAGCATTCACTGCAGACTGGATGTGTGACAGCTGACCCTGTATAAACACAAAGTGATGTTAGTATTGGAGCAGCTGCACTAAATTACATTAAAGAGATATTATGGTTGATCTATGGCAAAATATATCAAATGTTTTTAAACCACGGGGGTGGTTTAAAATCAGTCAAATGCCATGTTTACCTGCTTAATGCCAGAGTGGTGGGTAGACACAGGTATGTGCTGCATGGCAGCCCTGACGTGCTTATACTGATGGGAGACCAACACCTCATTTTTAGACAGTGAGGGGGAGGACAAGGTGGTTTTAGAGATAGGGGAAGCAGAGGAAGAAGAGGAGGCTGCCTGTTGGAGGATACGCTGTTCAATCTCTTGCTCCTGTTGGAGTGCCTTGACAAAGGCTGCCTTCAATCGACTGGTGTGCTCAGCCTTTAGGACCTTTTTCTGATTGGACGACATACACTGGTCACAGAGGATGGTCCCAGCCTTTTCCTTTCTCCAGCGGGAGGTAAAGTCAGTCTTGCACTGGGCACAGGTGTATGGCTCTTTGGGAATGGAGCTGACCATTGCTGCAGCTGGGCCAAGATTACCTACATGGATAAAAAGAGAGATTATTTGGACAAGGTTTTTCTCATAACATTCTGCAGTTGGATCTATTGCTGTGCTGCAAGATCTCTGAACTAGTGAAAATATGTATCCACCTCTGCCATGCATCTCCAGAAGTTTTTGAACCACTTCCTCTAAGCCCAACAAATAGATGAACTCATTATTTGCTGCAGAAGGCAGGAAGTTGAAATCAGGGGCAGGTGGTTTGGGCGGAGGGATCTCAAGCAGCGTCTTCTCCAGTTGCTTACGTAGTGCAAGTTTAGCAGCCGCCTGCCGGCTGGCTGGGGAGTCATTGACACTAGAGTTAGGTGAGACCGAAGAGCCCTTTAGGCTAGTTGGAGAGGCCTGGACACCAAAAAGGAGAAAGAGGAAAAAAAAAAAAAACCTTAGAAATTACTACTTAGACACAATTTTCATATGTAGCAGAACTATGTAACGAAAAGAATACCAAAAGTTAATTGCACTCTCATCTGGAATTTCTCCAGATGAGAGCAGTTACTGTGCTTTGTGTCCTAACCTGAGGGATGTTGACCATGACATTACTGTTGGCTACATTAGCCACCCGAATGAGTCCCTGCTGAATGATCCTCTGGCCCTGGACCTGGACATTGGGCACAGAAGCCCTGGGAGCCAGCAAGAGTGGAGGGGGCCCTGAGCCGCTGTGATGATGCTGCTGCTGACGCAGACTGGCTATCTGCTGGGGAGTCACTGCAATAGGCTGATAGCAACCAATGGACACACAAAAATAGACATTAGAGAGGAAAATAATCCACAAAGGCATAGGAAGATGTAAGGAAGGGGGAAAAAAACTTTGAGTACACAGAAAAAGTCAAACTTGTCATAGTTCGATATCATTCCAAAACACTAACCTGGGCTCCTCTGACCAGGGGGGGCATGACACTCTGAGAGTTGTGTTTGGACGGGATGTGTTGGCCACCCCGCACCAAGGGAGGGGGGATCACTGTGCCTGAGCTGCGACCTGTCATCTGTAAAGACAAACCCAGAAAATCTGAATGTCTTTGCACACAAGTAGTGAACTTGACTGAGCACCTGTCTTATGTTTTATTACTGTTATAATATAGTTATACATGCAATTACATAATAGCAAGAGAAAGTTTGTCAACCAACAACTCTGGTCTGATCTTCATCTAAGTCACAAGAACAGAAACACAATCCGAATAAACCAATAGCACATGAGCCATGTTGTGCTTCTCAGAGCACATGAACTCTTAAGTTTCTTATAAGTTTCTTATTTCTTATCTTGTTGTGCAATCCCACTTTTCCAAAGCCCTATATCATCAGGAGTGTTTTGTAATTAATTTGAGACATGCCTCAGTGGTTACCTTCTTTCATCTTTGCATGCTGTGGTCTTTGTGTTCTACTTGTGTACAATCCAGAACTTTGAACTAACTATAGACACTTTGACTCATTGTGAACAGATGAATACCCAGGTCTTGAGAAATTATTTCAGGGCCTTTCCCAGATTCACGTCTCTCTAATTCTTCTCTTGGAGGTGAAATCTGTCGTGATCAATGCATGTGTATGGGTCACACCAACTGCCTGGTCTGCAAGTCATTACTCAGTGTGTTTGATGAAGACGAAAAGTACACTTATTTGTTATTATTTTAGTCAAACTATATTTGTCTATAAACTTTGACTCAGATGATGACAAGACCACATAGGAGCAGTCAATGCAGAACTCCTGGTAATATCAAGGGGTTCACTAACACTTGTGCAACTGTATGTTTATGTTCTGCAGTACATGTTAGGGCAGATAAGTGAGTATAGCTACCTGAAGGGATCCTTTGCTTGATGTAATGCTACCTCTCACCAGAGGAGGAGGAGTAGCCACAGAACCAGTTGCCTGGACATAAAGGAAACAGGGCATTACCAATCATAATGTTTTAGTGTAAAAATTACATCATATGGAAACCAAAGACATTTAGAGGAATCCTCTGATAAGTTGTACCTGTACCTACTGGCTCACACAAAAATAACAGGTCTTTTTACCTTTTGTACTGTGCTCTCCTTTTGGATCTGGCTTTGTCGTAGTTTCTTCAGCAGCACTAGTTTAGCCTCTTGTAGTCTCAGTTCCTCCTTGAGCTGTTTGATGATGCGCTCCCTTTCCTCAGGTGAACTTTTCTATAATCATAAAGCATGATAACAATGAGAGATAAGGCTGACAGTTTTTTCATAACAGCTTAACTGGGTCAAAAGCTTGGTATATGACTAAAAGAACTGAATGCAAAACAAAAAGTGCTGAATATGTACAAGTGGTATGTTTTTTTTTTTTAATAATAATTTTTTGCACAAAGTCAGAAAAAAAGACTTTCAAGCCAGCAAACAGAATAATACTGTTACCAATGTATAAATTGGTTTATTTTTTCCTACCATAAGTTGATCTGTGTCAGTCTTCGTGAAACAATGACCATTCATTAGAGGACTGGATGGCTCATTGTCCGATAACACAATCACATCATCTGGCGAGGGTGGCTGCCGCTCTTTCTTAATGTCACTGAGGGGAGAAATATTAAAAGATAATAATTTACTAAAAGTCAGCTGTCCATTTTCCTTCAATACACTTTTGCGTAACAGACTGCAATTCCAATGCCATTCCAATGTAGTTTTGTCTTTCATCCAGTAGATGGTAGTATACAACTATAATTCTACCTTCCTTGTTGTAGTGTGAATGTGTGCTAGGACACACAAGGAGGAAAGAAGCAAGAGATCAATAATGGAGTAATGGCGGCAGGCGAAGAAAGCAACAACCCATTATCTCTGAAGAAAGGTAACATCGACAGTCCTCCTGCACTCTCCCTTCCAACAGCAAGATTGCACAAAACAGCACGTAAACAGAGGTCAAATTAAATGAATTTCTGTTTTATTTTTTTAATTGAAGAAAAGGCTGAAGACCTTTGATGAAATGTTAAGTAGCTTTTCCTGAGTACCAAGGAGAACAAAGGCGACTAGCGGAAAGCTTCATTTGCATGAGTCTGCAGAAGGGTGGAGATAAGAAGTTGGGGGTTGTTGTAATTTAACAGCTCACGGACCATGGCAGAAAATCTGCCTCTTTCACAGTGGGGAGCCTGTCAGGTACTAAAGTCTCAGTGGTAAAGGGAACCAGGGGAGGGTGGGCTATGCTCCGGGCTGTAATATGGCACTGCGTAAGAGTACTGGTTAGTGTTATACTGTGGAGTTATGCATGTACACATGCAGTGAAGTTATGTAATTGTTCAACTGCTGTCAAGCTGGAGGATTCAGGGCTTCAAGCGCAGACCCAGTTTGCCACTCAGACAAGGCCTCACCCCTCCCCTACCTCTGTGGCGAGGCCTGTGGCCTAGCCAGATCGGCACAGCCTGGGCCTCAGCTCTCCCCTCCCTCCCAGCTGCCGACATCAGAGTCACAAGCTGAGCAGAGCGGCGGTCCGCTGGAGACACTGGAGCGGGTGACAGTGAGGGGGAGGGGAATATACATGGCCAGGAGCCAACCTATTGTGTACACTCTCTCTCACTCGGTTACTTCTTCACACACCCCTCCCCCACCCTTCCTTACTTCTTCATCTTTTATACTCCAACTCACTGACTCAGTCCTTCACATTTTTTTCTCTCTTTTGTTCACTTCTGTCTCCAGACACATTTCTGTGCCATCCTCTGTTTTTTCACAACAGCTGTCCTGACAGCAACCCTCAGCAGATATTTCACGATCAGTTCAATAATGCAAGCAATAATCATGTTGTTTACGAGATGATCAATTCCGCAGACTAAGCAATCACAACACAAATCCCAATAAATGTTTGGTGTCATAAAAAAATTCCATCTGCTGCCGAGAACACAAACCCTGTTAGAGAGTACTTCCCTGACATGATGCTTTAAAATATAGAAAGACACGCGTCAAACTGCAACTTTTACACTACTCACTCAAGCATAGCTAAGATTTTCTCCCCATTAGTTTACATTTCTTCTATACAACAATTAAAATACACACAACAGACATAAGCAGCATTAGAGGGGAAAAGTTTCATCCTCTCAAATAAAAGCTTAATGAAAACCCAGCTCCTTGACTGACTTTGTCGCTCTGCCAAATGACACTAACTAGCTCGTGGTGGTTGGTACTAACTGAGAACAGCTCACACAAGCATCACAACACACCAGTTTGGTTACATAAGGTCCAGTGTTTCTGCAATGCTCGGCTTCCCCAATCGTGGATTCACACTGACCCCAATGTAGGACTGCTGCTCATTATGAGGTGCAGTGGGATTCTCATTCAGAATGCAATGCAACACTGCCAAGTACAATTTCAGGCTATGCATGACTCTTTAAGGTATTCAAATAGCATGGCTATTTATAACAACAAGCTTAGCAAAGATGTGCTCAAATATTCGCATATTGTTATGTATACCAAGCATCAAAATGCATGCAAACTACTTGAGAGTGCTGCATGACCTTAGGGACACACCTTTGAAATTGCAGGGATGCCTAATACACAAACAGTTGTAGTTTTGAGGTCTTTATTGAACAAAACAAGCAAAAATTCACAGGCCAGACAAAATAAGTGATCTGTGCTAATGACTTCTGGAAAAGCTACTTGCAGTCAGGTGTTCCAATTAAGGAGACGGGATTGTAGAAATGTGGGTTGCAGGGGTGACCCTTTCACTATAAATAAAGTCCTGCAAAGTCTGGTTACTGTCAAAGTCTGCTCTTCTCAAAAAAGACTGGTTGATGTGAAGCACGTGGTAATCACATCTTTCAAAGTATTTCAGAGGAAAATAAAGAAGTGTCTGAAGCTGGAAAAGGCGTCAAATGCATTCCTAAAGATGACTATAAATTTTTTAAACAATTTGTTGCTAACAGAGAAAAAAAAAACGAGTTCTATTTCACCTAGAAATGAGCTTCTGTGAGCATCACACTAAACTCAGAGTGCACTCCTCAAAGAGGTCAAAGAGACAGCAAACGTGAAGGGAAAAAAAAAAGAATTCTCCACAGACTGCTAACATTTGTGCTTGAATGTCCATGCTGCATAAAACACTGAAGAATGGTGTTAATTGAAGGACAGCACAATAGAATCCAGTGCTTCCTTTGCAAAATTTGAGAGCATCAAGAGGTGAGGTTGAATTGCTACCTCAGGGCCTGGGTGCCCTGCAGTAATTCGGGGAGCAATGACTTCAACTGAATCAAGACAATTCACAGGAGGACGTCAAGGCAGCAGTCCATAACTTTAAGCTTAAGAAAGGAGTTGGATGATGGTGATGAAAACAAGAAAATTCACGTCTTCGCTTGGAACGGCCAAGGTTGTGTCCCTTCCTGAAGGGGTCTGAAGGATGCACGTGCAGTTGATTCTTTAGTGTGTCTCGTGAACGACTTGCAAATGTCAAAAGTGTAATACCATCTTAACAGAGATGTTGTGGTACTGCATGAAAAGGGCTTTTAAGTTGATGTACTAATAATACTGAAAAACGTTTGTTTAAAAAAAATAAATCAGAGGAGGTCCAAAGTTCCTTCTCATTGTTATGCAACTCTCCTGAGCAGCAACAGATAGCATCTCAGAGGTCCACAAAATTTAAGGGCTCACTGGATTTTTCCAGCCTGCATTGAGAGTGATGACTCAGAGTTTTCAATAAAGAGCACATTTTGTTAAAGTTCAGTCAGGTTTTCTTTCACAATACTTGACGTAGCTTAGGATCAGTCCACATTTTATGAGTAATCAATTCAGAAATCCTGGTCATTTCAAAGGGGCTCGTGAGTTTTCCTTCTCTTGCAACTGTATACGTGTACACATCCAAGAACTCTAACTCACGTCGTTACTGTATTTTTCTCTGGCGTTGAAAAATGTGGCTTGCATTCCATTTCAATAATAGTTTTACAAAGCTTGCCAACACACGCAAAGTCCTCCATATAGTACAACAATAAAATAATCATTACACAGCAAGTATGCACACAAATGCATGCTCAGTGTTAAACCAGGGCCAAAGGTGACGAGACTGAGCGTAGTTATGATGCACCGCAGACGGAGCCAACACATCACAACCCTGTTCCACTTTAACTGCCATCAGATCAGTGTGTGTATTTATTGCTCTACCAAACACACATCACATGACATCAGGCATTTCTCCGAGTAGTCATGTGACACACCCACTACCCCTCCTGGCCCCTCCTTTCTCCAACTGCTCCTTCCAACATGGAAACCATGGCAACGGCCAGTTGGAACCAGTTTGTGACACATAGCCTTCATTTTGTGTGAAGTGTGAGGCAGAGTTCAGGTGCTGCTGTGGGAGAAAATGGAGCCCAGGCTTCAGGAGCCTCAAAGTTTTCAAAATGGGGGCAGGCTGCCGACAACCACACACCGACTTCCTGTATGACTCCTGTCAGACCACTTGCTGGTGCAAAGAAACGAGAAACTCCCATCGTCACAACTCAGCGCAAAACCATGCACTGTGCATGAATGCATGAAGTCCATGGCCCATGGTACCTAAATAACCCTTCGGAAGTTTTCAAACAATCTAATAAAAATGCAGATAATTATTCCACCTCAACTTTTCTTTAACTCAGTTGATGACTCAATATCAGTTAAGCATAACCAAACAGAGAAAACTGCTCCTTGCATTTTGATAATTAGTGCGCGTGTTGTGAAGCTGGAAATACGTCAGAGCTGTTTTTTGTGGAGACAGTTGGCTGACTATCCAAAAATTAACAAATGAACAGTAATATATCCAAGTGATAATTGCAATTTGTTTATGACTGGCCTTTAAAACGTATCGATAACAGTGGCTGATAATTATTGTGTCAAATCAGGTTTGTGCTGACCAAACTAAATGTTCAAAGATAATGTAATGAAGAGTTGGAAGACATTAAAACTGTTAATTATTACAAACATTTATTCATTTTCAGTTTACAAAAGGTAGAAACAAAGCAGCATCTGTCATTAGTTCAACTGAAACTCAACAGCTGTATGCCCTCCATTTCTAACATTCCTTTTTACTTTTTACCACTAACCAATGGCTGCAACTGCAAGTGAACAAGCTCACAGCCACAACATTAGCACTATTAATACCGCAATACTGTTAATTACATCAAGCTTAACACACAAGACAAACCATGACTAAATCGTATTCCCATCTTTTTCCTTTTCTCACCTTTTGGATGTGCTCATGTCAACAGGCTCATCTCCAGTCTGCACCTCCACCTTGATGGTTGCTTTCACTTCACCAGCCTTCAGGATGCTAGCTGCTACCTTGGCAGCCTGCTCGCTCTTGAGTTTGACACTCTCAGCTCCCACAAGGGCCAGAGGGGTCCCAGCTGCATCGCTCTTCTCCAGCTTAACACGTTTACTGTCCACATCCCCCAGGGACCCAGCAAGAGCTGCATGGTCCCTCTCTAGAGCCCGCTTCTGGCTGCGCGTTTGACGCACTGCGTCCTCTGACATGGCTGCTCTCACCCTAGAAAGAAAATCATAAAAGAAAAATTACTAAAAAGTTAAATGCATTAAAGAAAAATAGCAGAGGACTAAACAGAAAATGTTTGATTGTGGAAAAAAGGCAAAGTTGGTAAATAGATTAAGGTGCAGGTATTTAGAACTGAGATTCTCCAACTTTAGGGTGAGCCCCAATGGCAGGGGTTGTAATGAAGCAAATGTAAGTTGAATGAATATGACTTTTCTTGTCTTCGTTTTATTTTTTAGGGAAAGTAAAAAAAAATGTGTTCTATTGTGTAGAGTTTTAAGTAAACCTGTGACAAATATGCAGTATCCACTTTGGACTTTTCTCGAATCCAAGACAATGCCTGTGAACCACTAGTCTATCTTTGTCACAGCTGCCCTGAGCTTTCGGCTGAAAGGCGAAACGTCTTCAAGGACCTACAAGTCCAGATACCTTAGACTCAAAAACTTCAGATAACCACTATTCTACAGTAACAGTATTTTCTATAGTTCACTATTACTTGATAAGTCAACTTAGATAAAGTGGTTTCCCCACACCACTTCAAACTAAATATTAAAGTATGATTTACTCATACCATACACAATATCACACAGTATCAACAAGGTTGCTTAATCAATGCAGATTTTGATGACCTGAGTGTCCTAGTAGACCACCTTCATTTCCTAATATCACCAGAGCAAAGTAATATGCCAATCTTATGCTAATGTCTAATACCAGAGAGCAGTAAATAAGACACAATTAAACGTAAGCGTTCAATCAACTGGGGACAGTTTGAAATCTGGATTTGGAAATTGAGACAATCAGCAAGAAAGAAGCAGTCATATACACCTCATGAAGTAAACTGCTGGTCAGCATCTCAAGTATAATAGGACAAAACTGTCTGCCAGTTCACATATCAACTTCACAGTGATAAATGATCTTTAACTAAAAAACATGAGTACGAGAGCAGGTTTAATGCAATAATATAACATGAACCTACATTAACAATACGGTTAGGATGCCATTCAAGTTTAGGTTTAATTTATTTGAAGATTTTAAGCACTTAATCACTTTTATTCCACAAATTACCACTTAACTAGGATTAAAAAGACTGTGACTAATTCCTACACCATGTAATGTAACCTAGAAATGTGTCAATATAAGTTGCAGCAGTATGCTATAAAAAGAAAAGAATGTGTCAGTAGTCTAAAAAATGTCAAAAAGTCTAAAAAACAATGTAATATTATTAATATCTAATATTGGCAATCTCCTTTCCTACTGCCAGTGTCCCAGATGCTGACCTTAATCTCACTTAGTACAGTAACAGCAGACGATGAGAGACCCACTTAGATTTCTGAGAAAAAGCCATTACACAGCAGAAAAATAGTACCATAATTGTGCAACACTGATGCCAAGCACACTAATGTAGGCCATGTACTCATTATGGGACAAGCACTTCATGCTTATAAACATTTCATCTCATGTATTCAAAGTTTCCCATGAAATAAACTTAATTATCCTCGGACCAAAATCATGACTATATCCATACATACTGTACATCTAATGACATGCATACACTAACCCCTGACTGTAACACAGCATTCTCTGAAAGACAAAAAGATGTTGCCAGATGGACAGAATCACATCCTGCACAGGGAAGAAGGCAGAAGAGGAGGAGAAAAAGACCGGGACATTCCAAAACATGGGGGCGGATAACTGTCGTGGCTCACTTATGGGGCAATTGGGTGGGGGGGCCTTAAATTTTGGTACCCCAATGTTTCTGGTCAATAGAAGAGAAGAAAAGAAAAATTACGACTTACAAAATGATAATATCCAAACAACTACTGAAAAAGTAGTACATAAAATTAACCATTTTTGATTTCTACCAGTCAACTCCCATGTCATCCACTGTGTATGTTCTACAAGCATAGCCTGAGCTACACCCTTTAGTCTGGGCCTAAATGCTCCTTATGAAATTAGTGCTAATAGGATCTTTGCTTATTCCAACACTGGTATTTACTCAGTTTTGCTTTTCAAAACTAGCTGCACTGGATTTTAATAGCATAATCAGGTTCTCTAGCCATACTTGCTACCTCATTCATTTATGTAGCTACAAAACAGTGGCAGCATGCACATTTAATGTTCCGCTAATTCATTCTCACCCCTTTATAAAGAAACATTTATTCTTCAAGTTACCATGCATTATGTTAATACACCTCATAAAAGTCAACTGGGTACATTTATATTTACTATGCAAATCCCATATATCTGCTAAATGTCATAATTTGTAAACTCAAGTATCAAAAAACTTGGCCCCAGTTTGCCAATGGGATGTGCTTTTGTGCCATGTTTGGTGATAAACTCAGATATTCCACTGACAGGAAATACTCAAAAGCTTTTCTTTTTTTTTTTTTTTTACATGCAAATAAAAAACTTGCCC
>VUQK01008983.1:2625-14969 GCA_015106715.1 Bujurquina vittata | reverse complement strand
AAAAACCCACGAAAGGCTACAACATAGTTTTGTGTCAAAGTTTTAAAAAAAAAATTATTTTTTCCTCAACAAAAAAAAAAAAAAAAAAAAAAAAAAAGGTCTTGTTAAAATACTTTATAGTACATGTTTCTGGGTAACCTATTAGTGATGGGAATATAACCAACAGAGAACGTGAGAAGACTCAGACTTAGTCGTTTTTCAGGGGAAAGCATATAATGAACATCGCTGTACACCTCAGGCAGACAGGACCAGATGGTACTCTGTATTATATATTTAAAGCGCAGCACTTGGCATGCTAATTCTTGATGGATGAATGCTGAAGGGTGGAAAGATAGCTAATTTCATATTCAGCTATCATTTCCATGCATTAGATTCTGATGAGGATATTGTGTAAAGCAGCTTTGGGCTCAGAAAGTCTATTTTGGCGGCACATCAGAGGCTCTTCGGCTTCCTCAATGAGAGCAGGACTGAAGGCCAAAAAGTCTAAGGGGAGAGTGTGTCTCCAATTCCCCTGGGAGAGGAAGTGGAGGACAGAAAATACAGAGCTGGGAGCCAGCGCTGCTTCTCAGAAAGCCTGGGCATCCTGCCTCTCCCAGCCAGGGACCTCTGTACACGTTTCCACCAGCTGCCCTCAGAAAACAGACCAGGCACTGTGCAGAGCCCTTGTCTGTCTGCACCCGGTGGAATATGGCCACGCTCAATCAGCAGGTTGCATATTTCTCGACATCAGAATTTGTTTTATGTGGGCGTCCTTCGAGCGCATACTAAAAGCAGGGGAAAAGTCAGGCTTTAAGAAATTCAGACTGCATTTACTAATTAAAACAGAACATCTAATCCATTTTCTTAATCACTTATTCAGCTGAGGATCTTTCAGGGCTGGAGTCCCCCAGATAGGGTGGGGTCAAACATGGACAGGTTGCCAGTCCATCACACGGCTAAGCCTAAACTAGTACTCTGGTACAAACTGAAATCTTTTATTTGCACAAAATATTGAAAACTGACGAAGTTGGCTTCCCAGTATTTACAACCAGCATTTACAAGTAAAAGCTGATATATTACTTTCAGAAGAAATATAATGATTTTAAAAAAGTCTGGCTTCTAATGTGAGCCTGACCAATACTGGATACCAAATACCAAATTTTTATAGAGGTAAAAAAATACAAATCTGATACATTGCCTGGTAATTGTTCATATATGTGCACACAGTATGTTAGTGTTAGACTGAATCTTTCCAGCTACTAATTTCACAAAACAGTCGGCAACTTACTGTGAGGACCCTGATTTGACAGCACACCACAGTCTGATGAGCTCTGGTGCTGCTCTGTTACATGTGCTGCAGACAGTATTGAGTATACTGTAAATACTGGAGTCAGAGATCTCTGCTGGAGAAATCATGTGATGACTCTATGACTAAATTATCACATTCTACAAATAAACATGTGCATATGCACCAATACCAAAATGCCTGTGAACGTGTACAATGTTCACTTTATTTTGTTTATTACAGAAGCTGTAGTCAGTGGAGTTGCTGTTTACTTCAATAATGCTGTTTCTTGAAAGTCAGTTAAAATGTTTTAGTGTTGTAATGCATATTTGTTGGCAAAAAAAGAAAAGCACAGATTAAGAGTTTCCGAACAAGCTGGTTAGGCTATGCAATTTCAGGGAGGTCAAGAAAAGGGAACTAAATGCTTATGAGTGTTTCCCCACGAAGCAGAACTTCCTCAGCAGTCTGGCACAGGCTTCAGAAGGAGGCGAGGATTTGGATAAAAGACGGGCTCTGCACGGAGAAGATCTGACAGCAGGTTCTGACAGCGAAAGAACCATGAGATGACTGTTACTGACAGCTGTCCCGCTGCGAGGTGGCGACCTCCAAACTCTCCCCTTGTGTGAAAATAAAGTAGACAAAGAAGGCAAATAAAGGCACCCACGTGAAACAGCGAGCCCCTGTTGCACGCAGTTGAACAGGGGTGTAGAGTTACAGGATGTTTACGTCACACAGAAATGAAGGAGACGGCAGGTGTGTGCCAAGTTTTGTCAAGACACCCACTAAAAATAAGATGAGGACAATTTGACAAAGAGCATTTATGTAAGAAAGCAAAACAGAGACTGACTGAGATGTGAAAGCTGGAATTTCTCCTTGGGGAGGAAAAACTTGGTTAAAAAGCTCCACAGTTTGTTGGACTTGTGATTAAAGTATCTGCCCCCCGTGCATATTAGTGACTCATAAGGCTGCAGGCACCTGTGTGGAGTTAACGATACAGCTGAACTTTTTCCTCCTGCTGTGTGCTGTTATGTCCAAGCAGACTGCTTTCTTTTCAAAGTATCAAATTCAAAGAATTCAAAGTATCAAAACAGCTGATGATGAGAAACCTGGAAGAAAACTGCCAAGAGTTCATTTGGGCATTTTTTTAATCATGTCTTGTCACACAACAAGAACCAACTAAAATATAATAAATACCCAATACAAGAATGTCTGAAATCTGGTAATCAGATACACTTTTACAGAAGAACTTCCTTCTGGCAGCCAATAATCTGTTGGAATGTAAACATACTAAGTACAACGCATTTTGGGGATGCTTAGTAGCATCATATTGTAAATAATAATAGACATTCAACACACGATGAGTTGCAAAGACTGCTCATGGGATTGCAGGTGTGGAAATGCATGTCTGGTCTGCTTGAAAGATAAACTTAATGTGCAGTTTAATGACCTGATTATGCTGATCCTGCAGTGCACTCCTGAACTTTCATCCATGGTCATATTGTGCTTTATTTCCCAATACCACACAGTTAAGTAAAACTATTGTTTACACAGTTACCTTGACCTCTGCTGCTCTATCTGTCCGCCCTCCGGGCAGTAGTTCTGGGAGACTTGCCTGGAGTAGGTTGCAGGTAGGATTCCCTGAGTGTACGTCTGCAGCCTCCCTCTAGTCGAGGCTGGGACCGCGGAGAAAGGCGAGCTGAACGTCGAGGGCAAAAAAGCGTCGCCCTCTGTGTCTGTACCGGCGGGGGCAGCAGTAGGATCCGTCCCAAAACTGGCCCGACTGCTGGCGTGGAGAGCCTGGTTTGCAAAAGCGAGCGCCTGGGTAGCTGTGGTCGTAGCCGCAGGAGCAGGAGCAGGAGGAGCAGCAGCTCCGGCTGCGCCAGCTGCTCCATAGGTCGAGCGCTCAGAAGAAACCAGGCTCTGTCTAGTCCTAGCTTCAAGCGAGTTATCCCCGTCGCTCTGACTGCCCGCATCGTCTTGCACGGGTCGTCCATCCAGAGAAATGTTGCTGAGAAAAGACAGCGCCGCTTGCCTCCTCCTAGGGTCTATGCGTTTCCGCGTATGCTCAAGACTGGAGTGCTTTATCTGAAGCGTGGCTGTGGATGTGTTGCTGCTCGTGGCAGCCGCCATGGTCCACTTCCAGTTATCCGAGTCCCCGCAGCAGCAGCAGCAGCGATCTCACCTTAGTAACATGAAGACTGTTGTGATAATCGCGCTTATGTTGGTGAATGGTGGTGCCCGTCTTTTAAGTACACGCGTTAAACTGGGTGAAAACAGCGAGGTCACGTGTGCGCAGTATTGTGGCAGCACAGGGAAAATTTGGACCAATGAGCTGTCAGGAATACATGTGTGTTTTTTTTCCTTTTCCTGACTGCTGAAGCCTCCACTTCTCTGACGGTGCATGCCAAAATTACATAAACTCCACGAGGTTTCTGTCGCACTGTAACGTTAACAGCTTTCATCAACTTTCCCTTCCTGATGCATTTATTTGCAGCCCTCACACTCCTGCACGAAATGTCAAGCGCAGTTGAGGTGAAAACTTTTTTAGCCTGCTTTATCTATTACAAATTTTACTCAAGCATGCCTCCCCCCCCTCCACCCACCCCACCACACCCCTTTTTTAAGCCCTGTTTGCTGCTTTCTAAAAGCGCAGGTGTGCGTTACGCATGTGGATCCGTGTGCGCTGACAGAATGGGGGCCTGGCTCTGTTCGTTTTGAGAAAATAGATTATTTTCTGAACCGTATGAGTCAGCATATCTGAAGCGATAGCGCCATCTGTCCGCTTGACATGCACTGCGTATGCTGTTTTTGGCCATAACCCAATTAAATAGGCCATCTGGTGGGGGGTTTTGAGGGTTGCAACCACAGTAGCCCAATGTAGGGCAGCAACCAGCATATTTTCATGCTGAGCTAAAACGGGGAAAGCTGGAACATGTTCGCTGTTGGAGATTTACCTGGAAATACATTTACCTGGAATGTCATACATGCACATCATTCAGAGTCTGATGAATCCACTGAGACAGACGATGGGCAAGCGAGTGGAGCTATGGTGTTGTGCCCTCTGTGCTCTTGAAATTAAAATATTATAATATTACCATATCATTATACTCAACATATTTGCACTCAGGCCCCTGTCATATGCCATGTTGCTCCCCATTTTACATCAAGAAAACAAGTTTATAAAAAATTAAATTTAAATTAAGCTGAACTCAATTCTGCTCAATATTCGTTTGATCTCTTTAAAAATTTTATAAATTTGCAGTTAATCTAGTTGCACCAATAGCCTGCATTTGGTAAATGCGGTACTGCATTAAACAGTACTGTACTCAAGTACTGTGCTTTAGTGCTGTATTAAATTTAAAAAAAATGCTCCTGTCCTAGTCTCTTCTTCTTTTGGCTGCTTCCATTAGGGGTTTCCACAGTGGATCACACTATCCCTAGAATCCTCCTCTGTCACACCAACCCTCTGCATGACCCCCTTCACCACATCCATAAATCTTCTCCGTGGTTTTCCTCTTTTCCTCCTGCCTGGTGACTCCATATTCAACATTGCTTATCCAACATATCCCCAACCTCTCTCTGCACATGTCCAAACCATCTCAGACTTGCCTAAAACTGAGGAAGCTGGACAACTGGAGGACAAAAAGAAGTGGCAGAGTTAAAACTAACTAAATAAAAAAATAAACTACAGAAGCTGAACAGTGTCTAAAAGGCATGCCCTTAAGAAATAGTAAAAATCCAGCAAAGATCTGACACAAAACCTGAGAGATGTATCTGTGCTTCAGTTGGTTCACTGAAGCCTCATCAGAAATGGTCTCAGTGGAAGGGTGGCTGTCAAGAAGCCATTCTTAAGAAAGAGAAACCGAGAGAGAAGACGGAGGTATGCCAGAAGAACTGGACTGAAAATACTGCCGAGTGATATGGACCAAAAATAATATCACAATATTTTTTAGCTGAATGGCGATAAACTATATATATATATTATATATATAAATTTTCTTCCCAAAAGGTATAGACAAAAAGGCACTTGAGTCACACGGGCACTTAAACATTCAGCGGTAGATGTACATGAGAAATTGCTCAAAAATAAACTATTGGCATTTTTAAATAATAATGCTTCTGAAATAAATTAATGCTTTTTTTCCTCCATAACAAAAAAACTCACAGCTCTGCTATTAAAATTTTATACAGAAAAGATAATGAGCAAAAACAGCAAAAGGCTGATTTATTCTTTAAAAAACAGTCTGCAGTGAAGTAGACTTCACCAAAGTACTTCCTGTTGTGTGTACTCCTGTACAGCTAAGGGGGAAAAGCCTAGCAACAAAGTCACTAAGTTGGCAACACTGCATGACCCACATGAGCATAATCCGCTGCGTGGTGGGGTGACGTATTTACTCCATGAAATTAGCATATCATGATATAATTTCTTTTCCCGGGCAAGAATCTTTTACCGGCATTACGGTGAATGATATGATATGGCCCAGCCCTAACTGAAAATCAGTGGCTGCAGATCTTATGGAGTGATGAATCCAAATTTGAAATTCTTGGTTCGTTCAAATCATCATCAAAATGTATGGAGGAGGTCAGGAGAGAGGTACAACAGTGTCTACAGGCATCTGCAAAACAAGGTGGAGGCTCTGTCATGGTTTGGGGCTCCATTTCAGTCAGTGGTGTTGCAGATCTTCTCAAAATGAATGAATGTAGAAAGGTACCATCAGATTCTTTTTTGATCCACTGGGCAAAAACATCTGGAAAGTATGTGATTGGCATGACAATCCCAAATGCACTGTCAATGCAGTAAAAGCATACCTGGATAGAAAAATACACTATGGAACACTATCAGTCATGGATCGGCCTCCCCAGAGTCTGAATCTCAACTGAAGCAGTGTGGGATCATATTGACAGTGAATGGAACGAAAGGCAGCCAACATCCAATGAAGTGCTTTGAGTGTCCCTCAAGAAGCCTGCAGAACTATTCCTGAAGACTACTTCAAGACATTTTAAGAAAGCTGCCTCAGAGAGTCCAGGATGTGTTGAAGAAAAATACCAAATATCGTACCAAATATTGACCTTCAAGCTCATTAGAATTCTTCAAATTCTGTTTTTACCTCATATAATGTGTTTCCAGGGATGTTTGCATGTTGCATGCGCTAGACAAAACTGTCTAGTGTGTGTGTGTGTGTGTGTGTGTGTGTGTGTGTGTGTGTGCGTGTGTGTGTGTGCGTGTGTGTGTGTAGAGAAATAATGACTCAAAACGTTTGTAGCATGCTGTATAAAAGACAAAAGAGAATAAAATCAGTATAAGAAAAAAGCATAATTTGAATCTTGGAAACAATAAAATAAATGTCAATGTGTTTTTCATGGCAAGCTAAAATAAAATTTCATGTTGGGTTTTTTTTAAGTTGGCAACACGTTATTCTTTTCTGAGATCCTCTGCTTTAAGGGCTCAAAAAATAAAGAGTAGTCCCACCAAAACATTTTTGCTGGGCAATGTTCTCCAAGGAAACATAATTTAGTTTATTCTAGTAAACTTATTCAAAAGAATTTGAAAACAGTATGATAAATTACTGTCAACATGTAGTAAAAAAAAACAGTTACATCATTTTCAATCCTGGCAAATGGAAGCTTTCACCTGACTATCTGATGCTCAAGTAGCCATGTTTCATACAGTAGGTAAACACGAGTGTTACAGATAACCTTAACAAAGACTCTGTTCTGCTCAGAAAGGCTTGACAGTGTGACAATAAGTCAAATCAGATCACGCACATCAAGTGAAAATAACTGACCTTTTGCCATCAATCAGTTCATTTATATCTTGAGTTACACCTCTTCCTATACTATGCCATCTTTGGTAGGTCACACTATGCAGTTTGCACTATGTAATGGCACACTTGAAGCCAGAATGTTATTGTTAGCATCTAACAATACTGTCCGCTTCTATAGAAGAAAACCTGTCGTCATCTTACAATAGATGTCATAAAACACAAATAATGGGTCTGTTTGTAGTTTGGCTTTTAAAAGACCGCAAACGACATAGCTTTGTATTACCACTAGAGGTCTCTGCTGCACTTCACTTCTGCACTGTGACACACGTTTCCTACTGTATGCTCTGCATTGCCAAAAGAGCCTATAGTGACTGATGTTTATGACACTGGTGGCCGCATGCATATAATTACACTAGTAGTAAACCTAGACAGTAATTTGTTTGTTTTTTTTACTTTAGATATAACTAATGCAAGTAAGAGGCACTGAAATTGAAATTGATGATACTGACGTTATCCGATAAGGTTGTGTTAATGATATGCAAAAATATACAGATTTATGAACTGATATTATATACTGTTCATTGATGACTACTCTTCAGATCAATTTTGT
Organism: Bujurquina vittata; assembly: GCA_015106715.1. Lineage (NCBI taxonomy): Eukaryota > Metazoa > Chordata > Actinopteri > Cichliformes > Cichlidae > Bujurquina > Bujurquina vittata. The sequence goes on along the minus strand of VUQK01008983.1, from coordinate 7,330 downwards.
TTAAATAGAAACAAGTAAACAAAAACAGTCCTAAAAGAAACTAAGTTTTCTCCTGAGTGTTTTTTTTTTTACTGGTTCCCAACATTGAAATCCAAAATTATATATACAGTCAATCTAAATTTAACATTAGCTCTTTTTTTTAAAGAACACTATACCATATAGATCTATGCAGTGATGCCTTTCTGCAGACAGTCTGGACAACAATGAAGAGTAGGAACTGCAGGTTCTTTGGCCCCAGTTAATCTGGGCAGCCCATCAGTCCCAGCAAAGACTCCTGCCCTTGGTGAGAAACAGTGAGCTTCCTGTGTTTGTGTGAAATTTCCTACTCATGAAGTACTTCAGCACCTCATTGTGAGGCTCCGTGCACATGACTCTGCTATTACTCGCACAGTGATTAAAGACAAACATGCCAGCATGCATCATACATTTTCCTTTACTGCCCGGAGAGATATAAACACAATACCGTCAACTTGTAATGGATATATTACTGCGCAGCGGAGGAATAATTAGGAGAAAGGAGAGGTCTGAAAGAAAAATGAGATTAAGGTGAGAGGGTAGAATGTGGAAGGAAATGGGTAAAGATCAGCCACAACAATGGGAAAATAAAGTTGAATCATCCAGAAATGTATTATACTGTTAAAATCATGGAATTTAGCTCTCAGTGGGAGAAACTCCTTGCAATGACGTACAGTTGAGTCCCTGGTAATTTATGCCAGGGAACGATTTGTCTTTTTATGTTTATTCTTTTAATGCCAGTAATATTTTGAGGCATTGCAGAGTAAAGCAATTAAAATGCCTGTCAAGCTATTTCAGGGGTGCTAGTGTCACTGCTTGCCTTTGCTGGCCGTGCTGGTACACACTGACATTCATACGTCACACACACAGTCTCACACACACACACACACACACACACACACACACACACACACGGGAATGCATTACCAAAAAAATAGCAGAGCAATAAGTCTTTATCCTGGCATCCAAAAAATAGCTATTGCAAGATTTTTGACACTGAATTCATGGAATTCTCCCTTATTCCCGAGAGACAAGTATATCAGCATTAACAAGTGTGATCAGATTAGGTGTGTGCTGATGAAGGATTTAGATAAGAGCAAGTGTGCGAGGCCAGCACGGCGCTCTCAAACGGGGAAGGCTAGTCTTAATGGGACTGGGGTCTTATCAGAGGAATCTAAAGAGCTCCTGAAGTTCACCTCAGTTTAACCGCACACTTTTGAATGACACTTATATCGCTCAGTGATGTACTCTGGCACGAGGGCCATTCACTTTCGCCGGAGTGAGCATCATGGGAAATAAGTTTGTGACACACAGAAAGAAAAAAAACCTGAAATTAATTTTCATCAATTAATAAATATTAGGAATGTTAGACTTTTAGTGGACTTTTCAGGTGCCTTGCCAAGACTTTAAAAAAAAAGCACAAACAGCTTGTATGGCAAATATGAAACCAACAGTTAATTACTTTAAGTTTACAAAATGAGAAACCAGCTTGCCTGGCTCTCTCCTACCAGCACCCATAAAGCTCAGGAACTTGTATTTCAACTGGGGGGGTCGTGTGCAAGACTATTTCTCGCAACTTCCAGTGACAGTGACTTCCTGAAACCTTGCTGCCACTGTGAATTTACTTTTAGGAATGTGTGTCGGTGTGTCAAAAGCTCCCAGCCTGTCCAGCTGTGCCTGACACAGGCAGATATGCTTATCCTGGTTGAGTGCTAATGCTCTGTGGTCAAGAGGGAAGGGCCAGTTGTGGTTGGATACACCATTTAAGGAGAAGGTGGGGTTGGAGAGGGGGCTGGTGGAAAGCTTGGCAGAAAGTGTGGCGAGGTAGTTGGATGTGCAGTTGTGTCCCAGGATTGATGACTCTGTTATAGGTCACAGAGAGAAAGCCCACCCGTGTGACACCCCCACCCCCCCACCTGCACCCGCACCCCCAACATTAAACATGCCCTATTACATTGATCTATGGAGATGGCTGGGCAGCACTTTCAGCCGAGTCAGGCCAGGTCCATCAAAGGATTTATCTCCTCACAAGATTAAAGGAGGCCGAGGCATCTGCCAAACAAAGACTAACTCTGAGGGTCAGCCTGGGTCCTGAACTGAGAGATTTAAACTGACACCACCTTCATGTCATGCTAAGGCAGAGAAGGCAGAGAAGGCAGGAGAAGACGTTACAGCGTTACCGACACGCCTTAAATTCAGTTAGAAGCTTCCTCGCTTGTAATTTTGCCATGAGTGTCAGCCATGATTGATGAATTATTAGTTTCTGCATGTACTGTACACATTGTTGCAAATGTACAGCAACACTATAAACACATTAGCACATACTTTCTGCCAGACCTTAAGTCAGGCAGGGTTATTCAAAACCCCTTTATATTTCTGACATGTTCCTGGCATCTTTCAGGATTCCACAGTAATGAGGAAATCACTTTTTGGGAACATTAAGGTCAATTATTTTTTCCTGTTTCCTTTTAAATGGTGAGCTGGACTCTATGTACGTGAAAATCTGAACCGCCTTTATACAAATTCATGTCACATCCAGTGACTTGTTCCTGTTGCTTTGACCTTTGCACTCCTTCCTATTAGTCACTTTGTAATGTTTTGGGGTCTAGGAATGCAGCCTGGTTTCACTGTTGCACTTTGGCTGAGACGGTTTGGATAATCTAACAGATAACTGCCCCAAACAAACCTGCATGTGTAAAGCGTGGACCCCAGCGTGAACATTAATTACTGGATTTGTGCTTCGTTCTCATGTTAATGGTCTTCCTCGTCTTCCTCTCGTATCTCAACTGTTCTGCAGTTTGTACCAAAGGCAGACATGAAAAACAATTTAGCTCCTTTTTTTTTGGCAAGAATTTCCTTCTTTTGTTTTTCTTTTACACGAGTTTGCTCCTTTTAAGTGGATTAGCCTGTGTTTTTGGTCACATAGTTTGCTGTTTTTGGTCTGTCCCACAGTGAAAACACTCATTTATATTCATTTGGAATTCAGTGGGTGAGAGACAAAGTGGACTGGTAGCAAAATACAATCAGATACTGGAACCAGGATGACGTGGCCCCTTTCATATTAACATGTAGGTTTTAAACGAGCTGAGAGCCCAACATGAGCAAGACAGCCTTAAATCAGGATAAAACATTCTCAGGAATGCAGCTTCGCATACCTTGCATTTGCCTTCACGTGGGAATATTTGTCTCACTTATAAAATCAGTGGTTGAGAGTGTCTGGTGATGTTAATGGAGGAGCGAGATGAAGGAGAAAGAAGACTTTTATTTGAATTCTTCTGTTCTTCTGGAGCAGCCAATCCATAATAATTATACAGTAGAGGAGAAATGTGACCCATGCTGACTTCTTTAATGCACCATCATTATTAAGCTGTTTCGACTAGCGGTTTTGGAAGGCAACGTCTGGTTCACAGCTAACAGTGAGCATGATGGAAGACTTCAAGTCAGCTTTCTGAAGCAATGTTGCAGAAAAAAATATGCTGCAGAAATCAAGCGACAGATTTTAAACGTTGAATGCACTTATCTAATAAGTAAACATCACAATTCTTAATCTCTGACTGTGTGTAGGTGTGTGTTTGTGCTTGTCTGTCTGTTGGCCTGAGTGCACACACCTTTCTGTGAATGCACATATCAGTACTAGCCAAGTGCTGCTATGTGCTGCGACGCCAAGCCTCGCCCATAGTGGGAGGAGAGTGCAGGGCAGGGTGAGAGTTGTGGAGGAGACGCTGTGCCTGGCACGGACACACACACACACACACACACACACACACACACACACTCACACACCCTAGACAGGCAACCTTGGGAATTACAGCCAAAGCAGAACAGAATGTACATTAAGGAGGTCATTTCTCCTCCCCTTTTCTTATTTCTCTTCCTGCAAAACTCTGTCCAAACTTCGCAGTAAGGCCAAAAAGTTCCCTAAATTCTCTTCCTCATTTAGGTAACTTCGTTCCCTCTTGCTTTTTTGGTGACGCAACTGACGTTGCTTCCATTTTACTGTAGCAATGTTTGCTTCTCAACATCAGGTGCGTTTAAAGGTTGAAGAGCACTACACCATAATCGAGCCCTCGCCCAGCTGCTCCCTTCCTCCTTCACTCAGTGTCAAACAGTTCTTCTGCTGGAGGTCACATGGCTAAACTTTGCCTTGTAAACACCCATCGGAGGGTTTTACCTTTGTGTTAAAGGTCCTGCTTTAACAGTTTACCCAATGAGGAGCAGATGACGGGAGCTGTGTGAGTAAGGGTTAGAAGTGTGCATGTGTCAGTGTCAGGTGTGCTGTCACGCAGCACTTGGAGGATCTATTGCAGGTCTTGGTACTGTAGGATTAGTATGAGAAGAATAATGCTCTGTTTTGCAGCCAAAATGTGAAACTCTATCCTTAAAGGTAACTGGCCCACAGAACACAGAGAATCTAAAGCCAAGAAAGCCGAAAAAAGCGACTCCTATAAAAGGATAATTCTGCTTTTATTAGAGTTTTGGGGTCTTGTGTCTAAACTTTAAAGGAGGCACAGCAAATTCAATTTATGATTGTTTATTAACATAATTACATATCCTTAGTGTTTCTATAGACCAGGGATCCTCACATCCAGGCCTCGAGAGCCGGTGTCCTGCAGGTTTTAGATGTGTCCCTGCTTCAGCACACCTGAGTCAAATATAACAGTCATTAGCAGGACTCTGGAGAACTTGACTG
>VUQK01008980.1:2444-30227 GCA_015106715.1 Bujurquina vittata | reverse complement strand
CATATGTGAGATTCTGTAAATCTCAATTGGTGATGTGTGTGTGTGTGTGTGTGTGTGTGTGTGTGTGGCTGGTTTCGCAAAGACGCTGCTTTACCAACTCTGATCCCAAACTGAAACAATTTGGAAATAATTTCCAGAGTACGTCTGCACGGGGACCCATTAGATTCCGTTTTAAGTGCTTCCTTAAATGGTCCTGACTTTAACGAGCACCAGCCACAGCTTCGTCAGTCGATGGCAGACACACCAGCAAATCAAACCCTCTCTCAGGCAGTGTTGGAGGAAAGCGAGACTTCAAAGTGCAGACCGGCTCCTGTCAGGGTTATTGGGAAAACGTGGAGTCGATTCGGTTTCTGTTCAGTTGCCGTTAACGAGCACAGATGCTAACTGCTACGTACTGACAACCTGAGATGATTACTTTTGTGTTTCTCCTTCTGGTTGTTATTCTTTTTTTCTTTTTTTTTTAATAGAACGTCTCATTATGATCCAAACCTCTTTTACAATGAATATTGTGACAAAGTAGCAGCCATGCAAACTGAACATGTGATGCAGTAAATATAATGAAGTATGAAGCTGATATTGAAAGTAGCCACACCCACTTCTGTGTGGACAAACACTCCAAACCAGTATGATTAAACTGCAGTGAATCCCACAGAGGAGCATGTTTTTGATACATCAACATAAACACATTTTGCAGTTTGTTGACCTTTCATCTTATTATTTCATTTTTTTGGTACCCATATTTTGATCCTTTTTTAGCAGATGGTGGGTATTTTGGCTTTATAAGCCTCACGCCCACAAATGTGCTTAAGCATTCTGACAGTTGTGTGTACCATTTCACCAACTGCAGCAGCGCCTCTGTAGAAACGCACGCTGCATCGTTGGTTGGATGGTTTTCAGAGATTTTAATATGCAGGTTTGAATAACCCGTAGCTGAAGTAAAACATCTAAACCACAGGAAACGTGTGGCTGATATTGTTGCATCTCCTCAGCACTGCATGCTGACGGTTGTAATCTCTCAGGGCAGAAATGTTATTTCATTGCTGTGTTTACTGGAAACTTGAAGCCCATATTTGGCAGAAGAAAACTATAAATTACCCTGGATTTTTCCCCTCTCTGTACCTTTCTTTATGTTATTGCTGTGAATATTTTCTGTCTAAAGTGCTGCTCACCACTGCATGCTCTTTATGTCCCTGTCAGGTTCTTGTGAACGACTTCTTCCTGGTTGCTTGTCTTGAGGACTTCATTGAGAACGCCCGACTCTTCATCTTTGAGACCTTTTGCCGGATTCATCAGTGCATCAGCATCAAGTATGTCAGCATTATGAAACTCTGTGCATTCTCTCTATTTCTCAAAGTATAATTGCTTTTAGGATAAATTATTAAAATGATCAGTGCATTTTTGTACCCAGCTGATTCACATTCTGAACTTGTTTGACTTCAGTGCTGCTATAGTTTTTCTTGTTCTTTAAAGAATAGTCACTAGGAAACTTGGAATACTTTGGATTTCTCCAAAGGATATTTACTGAAATGAAACGCCTCGTCCTCTTTCGCTCTCTCCTCCCAGCATGCTGGCAGACAAACTCAACATGACGCCCGAGGAGGCGGAGAGGTGGATCGTCAACCTCATCCGTAACGCCAGACTCGATGCCAAGATCGACTCAAAACTGGTGAGGCTCTGCAGTCGCTAAAGCAGATGAGCTTCAAGTCACTCAGCATAAACATCTGACTGCTGTGGCAGTGTGTTTACTTGCTTGTCAGACCGCTGCTTTATAAGTACTCAAAAAGTCGGTCCTTGAAGGGGGAACACTGAATTCCTGTGACTGTTTTTCAGGGTCACGTGGTGATGGGCAACAACGCAGTGTCGCCGTATCAACAGGTGATCGAGAAGACCAAGAGCTTGTCCTTCCGCAGCCAGATGCTGGCGATGAACATTGAGAAGAGGCTGGCCCACAGCAACAGGAACGAGGTAACCTGAGGACTGAGCTCCACACAGGCGTATAAACCTGCCGTTGTTGCTGTGGGAAGAACTGCAGTTACTCTCCTACTGAGTTTAACAGAAATCTGCTGTTTCTGACAGTTTTGGGTTAAAACAATATAGATTTCGTGCAAGTAAATTAAAACACGATGAACTCCAGACGTTTATGTTTGTATTTAAAAATATAAATGTAGAAATGTTTATCTCGCCTGCTTTAAAGGAGCTGTATTTCCTGAGTGCTGCTGCCCTCTAATGGATAAATGTGGGACAACAGGAACTTATAATGAAGTTTATTAGTGTTGCAGCTCTAACATGAACTTCAGTGTTTTAGTTTTTAAAGACTTGTTATAGTTCATCTGCATGAAAAACATTTTTTTCCCCAATTGAAAAAAAGCGAGTGTCGTTTTTTTTCCAGCTGTCAGTCGGTTTGACAGAATAACTGGCAGCTGTTTTCATTGTGATGGTTTCTAATCTGGAACACATTTCTCGCAGCTTTAGTGTTTGTTCTCGTTGTGACGTCTGTTTTTGTGCCGTTTCTCAGACACCAAACTGGGCTGCTCAGGACTCCGGCTTCTACTGAGATGGAGACGAGCGTGAAGACGATCCTGAAGATATTATTGAGCCTTTTTATTGATTATTTGTCAGTTTATCCACCGATTTCTTTGAACTGCCTGTTTAATTTCTACAATAAAACGGCACTGAAGATGTTACATGATACTTATTTATAATCTGCTGTCAGTAGATTTGTATTATTTTTTTTAAAGGTGAAGCTTATTTCCCTGGACTCTGAAAGTAATAATGTAAATCCCTAAATGATGATTTCCATTAAAGCTTTTTGGGCCCTTTAAAGAGATTTGTTTCTTCTTTCAGCCACTAGATGGCACAATTGGTTTATTTTTTTTGGTGCCTGCAGGCAGTGGTAGCGTTTCAAAGGCTGCACATCTGCATGACTGAAATCTCTTTGCTGTGAGTTTCTATCACTTGCTGATGAATGAAGCTGCAGCTCTTGTTGAACAAGCGACACCTGCTGCTGGACAGAAAGCTGCAAACTTGGATCGTCTTTGTTCATCGTTATCTTAACAGGCAAAGTTGTTGCAGTTGGTGTTTAACCACACCTTTTTCTAAAGAACCAGGGACACTACAATGCATACTTCAGTACACAGTAAATATTTGCAGTGTGTAAACCAGTCTTCGGTTCTTTAATGTAGACGTGCATTGAAGGAAGTGGGTTTATTTCAAACCGGTCGGGTGAATAGTTTTGTGTAATTATTTCTCGTGCATTGTTACTGTCAGAGATGATCGGGACCTGAGCCTGCAGAATAGTTGCTGTGTGAAGAAATGAAGCCCAAGAGCAGCTTTATGATGCAGTTTGTCAGGAGGTGACTGCAGCCCTGTGATTACACAAGTTTCAGCTGGCAGGTATTCGAGCAAAGAGGTGAAACCCCCTCAGGTGCATTTCTTAGCTGACCCTCAACTCTGCGTTCACTTTGTGTGAGGACTCATGTTCAGCTTGGGAGTGGCTGACAGTTCAGCTAGCTGCTGCAGCTTTTAGCCACTCCTCCGAACTGTTTTTCTTAGCCACACACACTCTCGCACTTTTCCAGGACTCGGTAAAACACAACAGACACAAACTGGCGCACGCACGCACGCACAGAGCTGACGTGGGCTGAGGTCGGAGCCGGCTCCTTGTGGAACAGCTGGTATCCATCTGTGTTTGCTGCTGCTGCTGCTTCCTGCTGCTGTAGGCACTGTGGCTGCCCTGAGAGGACAAACTGGTCCATTGCAGCTCACTCATGAGCTCTGCTGCTGTCACACTCTGCTGGATTTAGATTGCCTGGATAGAAAGGCTCTGCTGGTGGCAGCCAGTGTGCTCAGCAGCCTTCAGAATGGATATCCTGACAACCTGGGCTGTCACAAACCCAGCTGTGGCCCAGCTCCTCTGGGTGCTGGGTCTGGTGCTGGCTACCCTCCTCGTCTGGTTCCTGACCTTCTGCTGCTACAGCTGGAAGCAGAGCTCATCGCCCTCCCTGGAGAGGTACCTGACAGGTAGGTGGGCCCCTGACCACCTTCCCTTCACCCTCTGTGGGTGCGTGGAGGCCTGTGATAGGTTTACAACTGACATGGCTGCTCACTGTGAGTTTTAAGTTCAAGTCAGGCTTGTTTTTACTATTCACTCAGTGGAAACGGTAATTTTAAATTGTCAGTGTTTCCTTTCCAAGACGGGAGGATCCACATTTTCCAGAAACTGCCAGCTCGTGTTGGCTCTGGCTCCTTTTTGTGGTTGGAGCAGCTCTTTGGTACCATTTTTATGTGCTGTTACCCATGTGAGGGGATACAATGGGTCTTTCATACTGAGAAGTACAATAAAAAAAAATCTTTTGGGGAATTTATCCACCACAGCCATAAGTTTCCACTTCTCTAAGCCTGTAAACCTCCACATGAATGTTGTGCAGTCCATAACGTGAGCTTAATGATATGTTATAAATTTGAGGTGATGTGGTGACACGGGTCAGCACACAGCTGAGGTGATCTGCAGAGTCATGGTAACATGCATGTCGCTGCAAGCACCTTTGTGCATGCTTCACAGGTTATTTCAGTCATCTCCGATGGAGCCAACGGTCCTAAAACTGGTTCAGTCCTTCGATGGAGCTGCACTGAAACGTCACAGTAGCAACCTTATTTCACTAACAGCTGTGCATGTATTCTTTCTCCAAACAGTGATGGCACAGCCCTCCAAATCTAAAGCTCTGACTCAGGTGAGAAAATCTCTCATTAAGAGTTGTTTGTTTTGTTCTTTACCTTTCTCATGCGTTCCCAGGCTCTCCGGTAATGACAGCTTTCTCAGAACACTCTGCTTTCATTATCACTTCACAAACTCCTGAAGTCAGCCTGTAATTCCTCCTGCAGACATACGAGGTCCCCGTTCACTTGTACTTTATCACCAGCGACTCGCTGATGAGGAAAAACCCACAAGACCAGCAAGCTTGGAAAGTTCATCTGCTGCAACTCAGCCTCAGGTCCACCTTATCTGGGCCATAGGTGTGCTGCAGCATTTGGATCAATATCGGTCCATTTCTCAGGGTGGCGACTGAGCTCAAACTGGGGCCAAATGTGTCTGCTGTCTGTGATGGTTCATATCAGTGTTACTCCAGTGAGTTTGGCAGTTAATTGTGCCTCTTTGGAAACGCCACATGACTGATTTTCAGTGGTCTGATTCACAGAATCAGCGCCTAATTAAAAAGCTTTAGTACTTTCCCACAGCAGCCGTCTTGACACATAATAGCAGAGTAAGCACGGGTTTAATTGGTCAAATTAATTACATTTCAGTTCTCTTTTGTGCATCTTGCACCTTCCAGTGAACCAGCGTGCAAACAAAATAAATGGAAAAGTTGCTTCTACTGAAACCCATAAATTCATCCTCTGGGAACACAATCTAAACTCTGTGCTGGTCCATCTGTGTGATGTTTCAGCTTTGACCAAAGCCAACCAGGAGCCTCGCTGGTTTTGTAGCTTAATGTCAAAAACATGATTCATCTGTGATTCATCCAGTAAATCCTGTCTGAGAAAAAAGGGGAAGTAATGCATGTAATGTTTGCAGCGTTAGCAGGAGTTTGTCTTTATAACTAAAAGCACAGCTGGCGTGTTGTGAAGCAGAAAACGTGCACGGCTCTGAATTAAAGCTGCAGGTGAAATGCAGCATTGGTGCAGGTCACACATACGTGCAATAAATGAATGCTTCCTCTCTCTTTCCCTCATTATTTTCTCTTCAAGCCTGGTAGCGCCTGCAGCTATGCCATTACTAAGTGGACATCTGTAGCTCTACTGACCTCCGTCAGTGTGTTTTGGCGCAGACAGAATGAGCAGTGTTACAGAGTGGAGCAGCACTGGGCACTCATTGTGAGCCATAAGTTGGAGGGCCTCTCTGAAGCGGCTCAATGAGTGAAGCCCTTTGTCTGAATGGGAGACATGCCAGTAAAGGTCCATGTTCTCCTGCAGCAGCAAGTGGATGGGTCTTTCTCTGTAGAGCAGAGCCCCGCACTGGCACTGTGATGGACAGACTCTGTGGGTCTCTGTCTGGGAACACAGGTGTGTTAGAGATCCAGCCGAGATTCCTGCAGTGCAACTGCACTTTACAAAGCACTTTAGGAGGCTGTGAGAATGGGCCGCATTAAACTCCCACTCATGACCTGCATCTGCTGGTGGTGCAGAGGTTACGGCGCAGCTGAATGGCTTCACATTTCCATTTCCTCAGCATCCCAGTGGAAACTGGTCCATTATGATCTTCAGTAACTCAACAAAGTCATCGTCCATACCGTCTGTATTTAAATCTGTGCAATTAGCCCTCCTCAAATATCACAAAACTACTACCTGCTGATTGCGATACAGCCACACGATGAAGGAATTAATCCTGTAAATACTCCAAAAGCAAGTTTATTCACTGATGGATGTTCTGATGCTTGAGTTTGAGAAATGATGATGTTTAATTTGACTTCAGGGAAGAAAACCTCGTTTACCTGACAACACCAATCTCAGTCAGCACCAGAATGTCTTTGTATCTGTTCTCCGGCGCTAAGCGCTGTAACTGGAAAGTGAACTTTCAAAATGAGGCCTTTTATTGAAAGTCAAACCTGAGCTCGGCTCCACGTTGGACGGCAGATACGCTGAAACCTGCAGAAAGCTGTTTCTCAATACGTGATCCAATACTGACTTTTATATCCAGTAAACAATGATGTCAAACTATTAAATGCAACGTCTAATTTCAGAAGAAGAAAAAGGCGAAAGAGAAGCCGGTAGCTTCTGTCCAGCCGGGGGAAACTGTGGCGAAGGCGCCTGTGGCTGCTGGACCGGCGTGCCCTGCAGTGAGGAAGAGGAAGAAGCGACCTCTTAAAGCTGGGGTGGAAACTCTGACTGCAGTGACAACAGACAAGGTGAGGATGTGTTTCCGGCCCTTTCAGAGCCTCTTTCTCCATTTTGCTTCATTCAAGGGACGTTTGGAAGCTTAAAAAACATGAAAATGTGCCACTTTTCTGTGTTGATTAAAGCTCATTTTCTCTGAAACGTTCAAATCTGGATTTCAGAGGAGCTGAAGGCGACCGAGACCCAGAGGAACCCATTTTTCTTTAAGCTTTAGATGTGAAGCTTTTTTAATGTACTAATAAAATGTGCTATATTTTGAATTAAGATGTCCAGAATTATTCAAATGATCTCAAGTAATAATGACTCAATAATTATAATCCTATGAACTTCCACTTTAAGTGTGTTTTGATGTAGTTTTACACAGTGTTTTTACACTGTGGTCTTACTACATCGCTTTGAGACTCTTGCTGCCTTTCATCAAAAGCCATCAGTATGAGGGGAGAGGGTAAAGCTTCTGGCCCACCGGTGTGGTCCTGATAAGCTGTACGTGCAAAACCACAGTTGACCTCAGTAATCCTGACACCACCCGGAGCATCTCTCGCTCAGAGCTGTCCGGCCCCGTCGCTCCATCAGATTAAACCTTCAGCACAATGGCCACAAAGTTGGCTCAGACGCTGGTATTCAGGAACTGGTGACACGCATCGTTTATGAATACAAGAAGGGGCTCTGTGCCGGACCGAGCCAACACGTCGCCCCCACCCCTGCAGCCCCACTTCCCCATGCTCAGTAGTTCATTCCACTAGTGGGAGACTGATCATGCAGCAGGGCGGCACAAACAAGCAACCTGCCATTCATCGTTCAGTGCTGGGATTATGTAATGGCTCAGCAGGGCACTTTTTAATTTGGATCAGTACAACTTGGTCCCATTTGGAGCAACATGAGAAAACAAAGCAGACAGAGACTGAATGAAACAAATTTACACATTTGAATCAAGGTGCAGGCAGGGGCACTTCAAAATGCAGTTTGAAATATCTTCAGTTACCAACAGTTAAAATATTTCTTGTGTTTTCAGCTTTAGATGTGTGACTACTGGCTCCAGGCTTCCCAGGAACCTGCTTCAGGGGTCCTCTGGAGTCATGGAGACTGTTTCTTACTGTTCAGGGCTTTAGTCAGAGGCCAGCTGGAAAACCTGCACTAGTCCAGCTTAGGGTAGCAGGGGGGCGGGGCCTGTGCCAGCTGTGACAGGTGATCACAGAATGGTGACTATGATGACTTCCCATTTAAAATCCTGAGGGGACAGCAGTTTTGGTGCCACATGCTGAGCTCAGCACTGGCTTCGCCTCCTGTGTGTAATAACAGCGTTATGAAGCATTTCCTCTCCCGTCTCAAAAGTGTGTGAAGTTTGAGGAAAGTGTGGAGCTCCCAGACACAAAATGATCTACTCTGACTCCTTTAGCCCGCTCAGAGCTTCAGCTTATTTCCCTCACAGCCTCCACATGACGTCGCCCGCAGCGCCACAAATCAAAGTCCGCCTGAAACGTGTAACGAAGCGACAGCCTCATCTCGGCTCGGTTTTCACATGCGCAATCAGATCTCCCTCCTCAGTTGTTCCGCGGCAACTTCACCGGTGTGACTGCAGGGGCAGGGCCCGGGGCATGGTGCGTGCACGCTGAGGGAGCAGGTTCCTCCTCCCGGCTCGTCCCGCAGCCCGGATCAGTCCCGCAGCCCGGATCAGTCCAGGTCTGCGCGTCTGCGCATCCTGCAGCCAGGATACCGCAGGACGCAGGCGCGACTCTCGCTGCGGATGAGAACGAAGATGCTGTCGAAGTTTAAGCAGGTTTAATCGGACCAATCCGCCGACGGTACGATTGCGGAATCGTGTTTTGCGGTTGTCTACCTGGGACCAAACCCGCAGCCATCCTGGATATTTTGTGCGTGAGTAAACCAGGAATAGAGATGATTCATAATTCATGTTTTGCCGCATCGTCGACGCTGCTAATCCCACGATCGAGTGCATTAGTTATCGAGCGTGGTGAGGATGTGCGCGTCCTAGCCGTCACCCGGACCTGTTTAAAGGCAGGTGCGCCCACCCCGCGCGTCCGGCTGCGGCTCAGGTGCGGCGGCGGCGGCGGCGGCGGCGGCGCAGTGCAGCCCGGGCTTGAATGGCTATGATGCTCGTTGTGCTCCGGTTCTCTGGGAAGGATCCTGACGTGACAGCTTTGTCTGAAAAGCGATGATCAACAGATCCACTCCTGACGAAGTCCATCGGTTCTTTACAGTTTGGGCAAGAGCAAAGAGAGGAGCCTGTGTCAGCTGTCAGTCTGTGCATGCCTGCACACAACGCTTAACTTTCTCCCATTTCTGCAGGAGCATGCTCTCTGCTGCTCTGCAGGGTTGCCTGGTAACTCTGGATCACCAGGATGCTTTCAGCCTGCTCGGAGGAAGGCCTACAAGAAAGCAAATCCACTGTGAAGAGGAGCAGGCTGGAGACAGGAGTAGAGAAGGGCTGTGGGCGATAGCTGTGTGCTCTGATGAGGAGATCCTTTGCATTAGAGTAATAATTGATTCACAGAGACGATGGTGGGGCTGATGCATATCAAAAAAAGGCTCAAACTTTGGAGCCTCGTTAGGGACTCTTCAGAAAGCTCTAGTTTGCTCCTTTGGGGCGATGTGGAGGTCTCTCTCTTTGTTATATGTGGGCCCTGTTTTAGAAGCGATGAATTTTTAACGTGACTTCCTGTAACCTTTCAAACAGCACAGCCTGCATATCTTTAGTTGTCCACAAAAGACCCCGGATCCCAAGCTGAACCCAGAGACCGTCATTAGTGGGCCGGTGCCGGTCAAATAGTGGCCAGATGCCCACTGTTCCATTTAGAGCAGTCGATGAGCCGCCACCGGAAAGTCAAATGTGTTACTGCTCTGCTTTCAGGGGCGAATGTGCTTTTGTTACTTTGTAACACATTGAGGTAAAATAATGATCAAATGATGCTAATCTGTTAAAACTTTTAGTTCTCCTAAAAACAGATCATTGGTGGTTGAGTACTGATGTGTCACCCTGCGGTAACAGATGTTCAGTGTATGAGTTTAATCCTAAAGCAGGCTTTCACTTATCTGAAGCTGTGCCAGGGCTGCTGCCGTGATGCTGTCAGTGTTTGTAACGTCTTAACATGTTAAGCTGACTGGACCAGAGCGAGGCGCTCCTGATGAAGAGCAGGTTTGGCCAAAATGCGTCACTATTAGGTTCAATAGTGCATCAAATAAAATAGTGTGATAGTGTTACAGCACTGCAATGATACCAGGAAGCCCTGGAGATGTGACTCCTGAGGCTTTGGTCCTGTCTGCTCTCATCCAATCAGAGAGCAGTGGTGGTGCAGCCAGCGCCCCTGTGGAGAGCATCCTGCATCCTGGATGGTGACTCAGCTGAAATGAGGCTGGGAGCACGGTGACATTGTAGAGTACATGGGCAGCACCTGCCCTGTGAAAAATCCTCCTCCTCCTCGTCCTCTGTCAGACACCAGAGTGAGCTGAGTGGCTGCTCTGGCTGCTACGCATGAGGTCTAAAAATAGATTCTCCAAAGTGGGGCATTAATTCAATACCACCCTTTAATATTTGTGTGCAATTATGCTGCGATTCCATTTATTTTCTATTGGGAGTTGCTTGCAGTGGCCTCAGGTATTAACGTGGTTACTACAGGTTATGTCAGGGATTTAGCATGAATATAAAGACTTTAGATTGTAGCCGCACTGCCTAATAACATAAAGCAAACCTGAGGAAAAAGGACATTTCTTTGAAAAACGAATGGGGTGCAATTAGATCAGAACAGACGCTTTTATTCCTGATTGCTGATTTTGCTGCTGCTATCTGCAGTGAGCCTGTCCCTTTAAGAGACACTTTAGGTTCTCTAGCTCGGCGGAACATTAGGGCTTCAGAGAGGTGGGGGTGTCCAGGTGTCTGCAGGTGTTCCTCGCATGGAAGAAATGAACCAAAAGACATGAAGAGTAGCAACATGTTTACCATGACTGGACTTTAAGGCATTGTTGGTGGGAGAGCGCCTAAAGCACAGATTATGCAGGATGGCTCATATTTTGTGGTCTGATGCAGCTGCAGATTAACAATGAACAGCAAATTGTGAGGGAGTGAATATTCTTTATGCAAAGGCACAAAGTTTGCAGGTAAACTTTAAAAAGAAGGGAAAATGATGAGCTCATTATTTACTTTTGAGCAACATAAAGCGACAAATCCGAGTTCACAACTTGCTGCTCAGCGGCCATACCGTAAACAGGAGAACTGGAGCAGTTCTCTCAGGCATCATTTCTGCATTTTGTTTCAATAAAGAAAACTAGAAGTATTATAGACTTCATCTGTGAGGATTTTTTGCTGTATTTCACAGTAACATTACGTAACAGAAAGAGAAATATTAGGATTCCCTCCCTTTGATCTCTCTCACTGTGTGCGTCCAGACTATGGATGAGGTGAAGGAGAAGCCCAAGAGGAGGCCTCTGGTCAGGGCTGCGTCGGAGGAGAGCTCCAGCGATCCGAGTCTGAGTTCAATCAGCTGCTCGCCGTCTCCCGGAGACACGCTGCCCTGGAACCTGCCCAAGCACCAGCGGATCAAGCGCTCAAAGTCCGCTTCTGGAGATGTTCTGGACCCAGCAGAGAGGGCCGTCATCCGCATTGCAGGTAGGCTGCTCGTGGTGAGGCAGGAGACTCTCTGTGGTGTAGACTGATGGTCTGCTGAAGGTTTTTATTCACCTAAGACCAGCTGTGACTGTTGCTGCTCGTGCACTCTCACACCAGGAGCTGATCTGATGCTTTTGCACAGGGAGGATCTAAGTGTGTTTGATCTGCTGGCCGCTGCTTTAACCGCTGCGTTCATTCTTGTGACTTGACACCGTGGTTGTATTTGACGATCCTGCAGGTGATATTTACCCTGCGGGAAGTATTAATGTTTGTCGGGCTGTGCCTTCAAATGCCTTTGCGTTGTCCACTTAGAGAGTAGATCAAATGATGATTTCTATGTATTTCAGGGGTTTCCTCAGTGTGTGTGTGTGTGGATTGGGGATGTCTTGTGCTTTGTGGCTTCTGTCACATACAAGAATCATCTTTTCTCCTCATACATTGTCTTCTGATTGCAGTGAAACTGTGTTTGGTCAAGTTGTGTTGTTGCTGCTGCACTCACTCACATCCACTGCTGAGTCTGATGTGCTGATGTGCTCTGAACTCTAGAGAATGGCGGCGTCCACACTCAGTTTATGTCACTCTGTGTTTCGCGCGTCTGCCAGGTGACGAGTCTGGAGTGAAAACAAAGACCGTTCAGCAGCCGTCTTCAAACACCTTATTTAAGCAAACAGTTTTTATCTTTTATTGCTGTGAATTGATACATGCTGCAGTGCATGGAGCAGAAAGCAGCTTCTGAAATAAGTAAAAAGTAACTAAAATTGTATTTATAACACCTTATAACACATGAATATAAAAAGTTAACCAAAGGAGGAGTTTTAAACCTGAAGAGTTAAATACCACAAAGGGAAAACATTTCCCATATTGGACTCAGCATGGGAAAAAACTGGAAATGAAGAATCCCAGACTCCTGAACTTCCAAGGGAGGAAAAAAGATTTCAAACCAACTCGAGCTTCTACAGCTACTAATTACAAGCTCACGGGCTTTTTTTAATCTGCGTGTGCGCCATCATTCATCCCCATAGCAACCACAGCATCTCAGAGCCAAAGCTGACATCATTTAAAGTTCCAAAGATGTTCTCCAGCTTATCATCAAAATGTTCAATTTGCAACAAAAACTCAAATGAAAATAACTGCTGATGAATTTTCTTTTGATCAACAATTACAGGACTTCTTTCTTTGCTGGTTAAAGTTTAAGTTGTTAAAAAGTGATTATGCGTTAGCATTTGCAGGATGGTAGTGAGGCCTGCTGCGGTGGATGGTTTGGAGACAGTGACATTAAGCTGGAGCTGGAGGCAGCAGAGATGAAGATGCTGGAAACAATGATGTGAGCTGGACGGCTCAGGTTGAGCAGTTTGGAGTCGGAGAGGTGATTGCAGAGAAGGCTCGTGTAGTGAAAGAGGACATGCAGAGGGTTGGCGTGGCAGAAGAAGATGCCAGGGATAAGGTGAGATGGAGGCAGATGATCCTCTGTGGTGACACCTAAAAGGAGGAGGAGGAGGAGGAAGAGGAGGAAGAAGAAGATGCTATGATTTAATATTTGGTGATCTTTCTGTATTTTGTGGGCATCACTGCACTGTGACAATTAACTTTTCTGATAATTCCAAATCATTCGTAATGATGACTGGAAATATCATCGTTAGTGACATCTTCTGACTGTTGTGAGCCGTTACTGTGACAACACTCAGCGTCCTGAACCACAGTCACTGATGAACTCTGGTCAACTTTGTGTGCTTCGCCAGAGCTTTGCTGTGTTGTGTCACCACACATGTTCATGTCAGTAAGCCACAAAACGTTGATATAGCTTTACTGATATCATCTTCAGCATTTGCCGCCACAGTCTGCCTCTCAGACTGTCTGCAGCTTGATAACAAATGGTCACACCTCCAGCTGTTGTGAGATAAAGCTGCAGCTCCAGCCTCGGACGCATCTCGCAAGGCTAATGGCTCGGACTGAGTCAGGGCCATTATGGCAGCGATCCAGTGCGACAGGATTCGTCCAGTCAACTTATCTAATTTATTTAATGTGATTCTGGTATCTGCTGCACGCTCACAGACGCTTTAGTTGATTCTTTGAGTAGAAATAAAGTTACCAGGTTGCCCTTAAACTGCAGCAAGCTCTGCAGAAGTGCTTGGACATACGAATGTACTGCGACTGTAACGTGTGCTGAGACAATAACAACCAGTCACGCTGCAGCACCCCACCCCACCAAATCAATATCAGAGACAACTAAGGAGGGGGCAGGATGAGACAATGTGAACTCAACACCCACCACAGGAAGCGCTGATGCAGCAAATCGCTTCATCTGATCCCCGGCTCCACCCAACAGTTAACAGAGGTGGAGGAGCTGCAGACCCTGGAGGATCTTTGATGAATGAGCATAATTTTCTATTATTGTGCAACTTTATTTCTATCAGCTACCCTCATGTACAGTATTTATGCAAATTGGAAGAGTAGATGATGGCATTTTTTCTTTAAGTACTCAAAAAAGGATGATAGCTCTGCTGCAAAGTTCCTCACTGCTAAATATTCCAAAGTCAGCTGTTAGTGGGATCAGAACAAAGTGGAAGCGATTGGGAACGACGGCAGCTCAGCCATGAAGTGGTAGGACACGTAAAACCACAGAGTGGGGTCAGAGGATGCTGAGGGTCAGAGTGCACAGAGGTCACCAACTTCCTGCAGACCTCCAGCCTTCATGTGGCCTTCAGATCAGCTCAACTACAGCTTCATGAGTGGGTTTCCATGGCAGCTGCATCCCTCCATCACCAAGCTCAGTGCAAAGTGTCAGATGCAGCGGTGTAAAGCACGCCAACACTGGACTCTAGAGCAGTTTTTCAGGAGTTGGGCTCGGCCCTGACCTCAGCCTGATAGAACACCTTTGGGATTAGAGTCTGTGAGCCTTCTCTCCAACATCAGTGTGTGACCTCACACATGTGCTTCTGGAAGAACGCTCAGAAATTCCCATAAACGCTCCGAAACCTGTGGAAAGCCTTCCCAGAAGAGCTGAAGCTGTTGTAGCTGCAGAGGGGGGGCCCACATCATATTAAAGCCTCTGGATTATTGTGCATTAGTGTTATTTTGAGCGTAACTGTAAGAACCAACAAAAAAGTGGCACTTGTGTTTTATCTTAGTGGAGGTAAACCAGATGCCCTTACTTTACCCTGTGCCGCCTCTAATTTAAGCCTGTCCCAAGGTCATACTCAAATCTCTGTTAAAGAAGAGCAAAAAACTTAACTGGCATTTTTGTAGCTGCTCATGATGCATTCTGAAAAAAGGGGAATAAATGAGAAATAAAGTAAACAAGGCATGAGTCTCATCCGTTGTGCAGACATCCCATAATCACTTTGTCCTGAAAGTGTCTCTCATAAGTCTTAAAATGTCACGCGATAGTTCCTCCTTCGTTTTCACGAACCGCCGAGTGTAGGAAACGTCACAGCTTCTGCTGCGCAGGACAATTATTCAGCAGCGCTTTCGCTTTGTGCAGTTTTTCTGCAGATTCCTTTTTGTGTCGCCACTTTCAGCAGCATTACTGCTTTTAAACGGCTCTCTGGGACCCTGACGAGGACCCTGACGAGGACCATGACGGTTTCCTCTCTCGTGCGTCTTCATGTGTTTCCAGCTGCTGCTGACCATGTCAATAAAGCAGGATGGTGTCTGTAGTATAGACGTTGGTCACTAGAGGACAGTATCAAAGATAAAATGCATCCATCTCACTCTGCTGCTGCTCTCAAACCTGATATTTGACTCTTTACTGGTGATTATTTTCAGCGTGGACCTGCAGCCGGACGCGTGCTCAGGAGTAAATCCTTAAACTGGAAGGAGGAAATCAGAGCTGTTTGTGTTCAGATTTATTCGACTAAGAAGACTGACTTATTCCTTTACCTGTTTGCTTTATTTCACTTTATTCATGCAAGCTTTATTTATAACATGTTTGCCTTTTGCTATACTAAATTAATCTAAATTAAAACCTCTTTGCTTAACTTTCTCTACTTCATTTGCCTGCAGAGAGGCTGAAGGTCTGTCACAGGGACATTTTAGCAGTAATGTGTCACCAGGGAGCTCATTGTCCCGGCAGCAACTATATTTTCAACCTCTAATTAACATTCATGCTACCAACCTGTAAGCGAGTAACCAGGCAAAGTCTCACAAACACAAATCAGTGAATACCCACAAAAACAGTGTATGAATAGCGAGGGGTGGCGCTGTACCCCCTCTTAGATGTGTTTTCTTTGCTTTCAGCAGAGGACATAAATTAGTGGCACCACTGGGGCCGAGAGGCTTCAGTTTGGGGATGTGTGGGAGGGCTGGCTCGCTCTGCAGTCCTGGCGCTCGAGCCAAAGCCAGACAAGCACACGGAGAGAAAAACAGTCTCTCTGAGAGACATCGTCCGCTGGCCAGTGATGAGAAAGCAGTGGGATGGGTTTTTTTTAATGCCCTGATGCTGCGGAGCAGCGATCAAGGGCACAATTGTAAAATCCCACAAACCCTCAAGATTACAAAGCCACATTGTTGTGCTGGATGGAGAGAACAGAGGACGAAAACAGAGTGTTACATCCTAAGTTTGTTTTTAGAGATCTCTTCAGGCTCGGCTGTGATGGATGTTGTGGTCAGAGCTGAGCTTACTTTGCTCGGTGACCGTGTTTTCCTCCTGTGCTTCCTGTACTCCACCTGTACCTGTCCTGCAGCTCAACTATGATTGTTCTGATCATTTTTAAGCAATATCAAAAGCAGCATTTGTTTAGGTCGGGCTATGATGTCAGCGCTGTCATCAGCCTGACCGGGCTGCTGGACCTGGAGTGTTAACTGTGACTAAACAGTCGCAGCTCTGAAAACCTCAGCTCGTGCACTCCTCACGGCTCCTGTCACTCACTCACAGGCCGAGACGCACCGCTGGGTGTAAATTCGATTGACTCCGAGTGTTGACATACTTTCACATTCCCAATGTTAACGATTGATTGAGGTACATTTTGTAATTTGCAGTCTCGCGTTGATAAAACTGTAAATTTTCCTGATAGCCGAGTGAACACAAACGCCCAGCTGTATGAGAAACTGTTTATTTGCCTTACATGGAGCCACATTTGTAAGGAAAATGCGTTTGTGGGTTGAGCAGCAGAGTTGTGTGATGTGGGTCGCGCCCATGGAAAAGTTGCCAAAGAGCTTCTTCTGCAGTTGGTCCTCATCATTGGAGGCAATCCCAGTGCTCAGAGATAAGAGAGAAGATGAGATTCTGCAAACAGTTGTAATCTCATATCCACAGTCTCAGGCTGAATGCTATCCTTCGAGACGCTTGCCACTGCAGAGCGGGCTTCTTCACACCTCCTACCTCCAGGATTTGGGAGTGGAGGCCTGCCTGCAGTGGAATCAGCTTGGGTGTGAAAAATGCTGCCATCCCACAGCTGTGTGACCAGCATGAGGAGGAGCTGCCAGGTTCTTCCACATGCCGAAGGTGCTCTAGTGGATTGAGATCTGGTGACTGTGGAGGCCATGGGAGTGCAGGGAGCTCATTGTTATAGTCAAGAAACCAGTCTGAGATGATCTGAGGTTTGTGTCACTGCGTGTTATCCTGCTGGAAGATGGCTGCTCTGTGGTCATACAGGGATGGACATGATTTACACCAGATTCTGATGCAAACATCCAAACGTCACTGCAGAAACCGAGACTCAACAGAGCTGCTGATCTGTGATCTGTTTTGGTGAACCTGTGTGAGTTATAGGGTCAGTTTCCTGTGCTTAGCGGTCAAGAGCGGCACTCCGTGTGGTCTTCTGCTGCTGCGGCCCGCTTCTTTTAAGGTTCAGTGTGTTGTGCATACTTTGGATGTAACGAGGGGTTATCTGAGTTACTGTTGCCTTCCAATCAGCAGTCTGGTCGTTCTCCTCCGACATCAGCATGGTGTTTTCATCCAGAGGACTGCGGCTCACTGCATGCTTTCTCTTTTTCAGGCTGTTCTCAGTAAACTCTAGAGATGGTTGTGCAGGAAACTCCAGAAAACCATCAGTTTCTGAAATAATCAGAGCATCCCGTTGGTACCAACAGCCACGCCACATTCAGAGTCCCTTAAATGCACCGAGCTGCCGCCGTGTGATTGGCTCGATGTTTGCATTAACCAGCAGTGGAACAGAGTGTTTCATAATAGAGCTTATTTAGGGTTATTTGTAGCCAAATAATACTAATCGCTGCTTAAATGTATCAGGGCATGATGACATAAGAACCCTTACAGTCTGCATTCTGGAGACCTAAAAGGAAATACTGGTTCAATACGTCATATTTTGACACTTTATAGGAGATTATATATTCAATTAGATCTACTGTCGAAGGCCTGGCTCGTTAATTTAAAGACATCAGCGGCAAAATGCAAATACCAGTGTGCTTTAACTATCAACAGACATCCGTGGCCAGCTTACAGTTTGATACTGAGAATAAATGGATAACTTTAAACATCTCCAAAGAAGCACCAATCTTTCCTTGTCACTGGGATGTTTCCAGCGTGCACATGCAGAAACGCTCTGACTGATCCAAAGTAAATTTCCTCCAAACTTTCCCAGTTTTCCTCACTGTGATATGTTCTCAGTGCTCCTTCCAAGCACCACTTCCTTCCTTGTAGGAAGATCCAGCGGCAGCCAGGCTTTTTCTTGGCATCGTCCTTTGCTATTGTCACAGCTTCATCCATGAGAGTCTGTGACTAATTTGAATCTAACCGTAGCTCTCGTTGCTATTGTCTCGACGCTGTAATAAACTTTGCGGTTTAGGAAGAGGGACGCTTGCCAGTACTGCATTTCGCCCTCTGACAAGAGCATCGCCTGAATATTCATGTGCATGTTAATTTAAAGGCCTCCGGTTTGCTTTATCGTAACTGAATGAGTGAAGTTGATGGGAAATGTTGGGAGCTTTTTACATGCACAGATGTAACTTTTTCATCATTTAGATGCACTGATAAAAATGTTCACTGACTGCACTTTTTGCAGTACTTACAGCCGCGAAAAAGAGTTTTTGTGGTCTCTATGCACTGTACGATGCAGTAGCTTATCATCTTTAGCATCAAAACCTTGAAGTAGCTGTTTTCCGCATGACTTTATCAGCCTCTCACATCACTGAGGAAGAGGCCTACTCCTCCTCACAGCGCCGCTTCAGCTCATTGAGCTTTGCAGGCATTTGTTTGTGCACAGCTCTCTAAAGGTCCCACCACAAAATTTCATTTGAGGTCTGAATTTTTACCGGGACATCGCAACGCCTCGATTCTTTTCTTTTTCAGCCATTGTGAATTTTGGGATCGTTGACCCAGTTTGAGCCGAGCTTTAGCTCTCAGACAGAGTCTCTAACTTCCAGAAGTCTTTGGTTTGTTTCTTTAGCTGCGAATGCAACCTCTGCTCACATGTTCTTCTTAGAAAGAAGGAGTTTTTTACTGGCAACCCTTCCAAACAGGCCACACGGGTTCGGTCTTTTTCTAATTGTGCTGTCATGAACTTTAACTTTGGACATGCTGACTGAGGCTTGTAGACTCTGAGATGCTGCTCTTGGGTTTTTTGCAGTTTTTCTGACCTGTCCGACCTTTGGGTGAATTTGCTGGGACGTCCACTCCTGGGAAGAGTGTGGAAATGTGTTTAAACACACCTGAATGCTTCAGACCAGGAAACTGTCGGAGATTCTGCTTTTATAGAGATGCTCACACTTGCTGATGATCAGTTAATGACGTGCATTTAATTCCTATGGAAGCAGTCAGGGTGAGCTTAGATTTTACAGGACTGCATAGAAACTGTCAGGATGTAACGAAGGAGGTGAAAGCATTCATCCAGTCATTCATTCATACCCTGCTTATCCAAGTCAGCCAAACATCCCATCTGAAGTACAAACAGATACAGCGAGTGGTTGTGTCAGTACTGTGTATCAGTTCAGCTGATTTGCTCAGGAGGGGCTCGTGTGCACCTGAAGCACTTTAGAAAGTCTGTGTTAAAAGTTAAAGCTGCTGTTTGCTTGGCTTCAAGTCATCCAGTGCTCTGTGCTGAGAAGGTGCGGTCCTCTTCAAACTTATGCTGTCATTCAGTTTTGGGAATATGACGCGACTCTGAGAGGATCTGTGTAAGCGTGCTGGGAGTTCTTTTTAAAGCTGTAAATAGTACAGCATCCACAGGGCTGCGCCTTGCCCCCGTTTCTCCAGCAGCAGGAACTCAAATAACCCCACGCAGCTCCGTCATTTGTTTTTTCATGGAGGTAGCCGTGTCTATAAGGGCTGGAGTTGATGTGTGTGTGTGTGTGTGTGTGTAGCTGCGCCTCAGATGGTATCTGTGTTGTGGTGTGCGTGTTCGCCTCTGTGCCTTTAAGAGGAGGGTCTGATATAAATGTGTGCGGGTATTTCTCAAGCGCAGGAGGGGAGTGGTGGTGGTCTGGAATGATATCCACAGTTCAGAGAGGGAATACTGTGGCCGAGTGTGGGTGAGGAAGAAGGTGGGGACAGACAGATAGCCAGGAGGGCTTCTATCAGCACTGAGGACACAAAGGTTCAGAGAGGGGTTTACACCGCCAGGGGCAAAGTTTAAAGGGAAGTTTGAAGAGAGAAAGGTGCCCGAACCCTGACTCAGTACCAGCCAGGCCATGTCCATGCCCATGTTTGACCCAGGTCAGCGGCTGCCAGAGGAACAAGACTATGTTCAAGCCTATGAAAACGTCAGGGAGAAATATAAAGGTAACAGCACCTCTTTTCTTAGTGGCCTGAACTCAAATGATAACACGTTGAAAGCATGTTTGAATGGGAGGTGGGGTGTGTGGAGGGGGCGCGTGCCTCAGTGAGTATCCCGTGTTAAGCCCTGGACAACTTACTCCTCTTAATTGGTTCCATATTGATTTGCAATGATGCTTTGAGGGGGTCTTTCTGTTGACACATTTCTACGGCAGTGACATGAACCTGTGGAGCGACACTTGAGTCAGCTGTAGCACAAAACCCAGTGATATCTCTGCTGCTGTAGTTAAAGTGTGCTCTCTCTGATGATTTGGGTCAGTCTGCAATACAGGAGGTTAAGTGGTGCACGTGTGCAGGTACAGCAACAGAATAACTCCTTTCAGACCTGCCTGCCTCCTCAGTGGGCAGGGTGGGCACAGAGAGGTGACACATTTGGCCTTTGGTTGAACGGCACAGGTCCAACGGTGCAACACGAATGATAAGAGCTGCCTGCCAACAGGGCGGCGGATCAGAGGAACATTCTTCCAGTTCCACAGTGTGTGGGAAAGGCTTACGTGATGGTGTTGGTAGAAACAGGAAGTCCAGACAGCTAGAAGATGCACCTGCACCTCATTTGCTTGCCGGGTTTGAGTCTGAATTTGACCGACGCAAATCCTGGAAGGAAGTCACTTCAGTGTAGCAAGAAGCAGCAGGTGGAAAATGGCTTTTGTACCATGTTCTCCTTGTTTGCATGTCTACAAGACACATCACTATTTAGCTGATTCCAGTGCACACAGTTTAGCTTTTTTACTCCCCATTTTGACTTCTTCATTATAGTGAAACAGTTTAAGAGTCTCTTAACATTTTAGAAGCATGAAATGTGTGATAAACAGTAGATAAATACTGACCACTGGAAAATGTGGTCTTCTTTGCCGATGGGTGACGGCGGCCGGCGTGACTGATACAAGCCGCATTTCAGTTCCCGTGCATGTATACGTGAAGTACAATGACAATAAAGCTTAGCTGATTGTAGCTCCAAATTAACCTATAATTATTTAATCAAATGTATGCAGAACTCCGGGTTTTGACCTGCTGTCTGCATGTGTCAGCCTCCGGCTCATTGTACCCACGAATGCAGGTGAATTGCATTAGCATATGTAGGTCATTTCGTTTGGGACGCAGGCTGACAGGAGCAGCTGTGCTCTCACGTTACACTTGTCACCCACATCACACATGAGTGAGGAAACGGCTCTTTTTCTAGAGCCCCCCCCCCCCTCGTTTGCTGGTATAAAAGGATCGCTGTTGAGAGGCATGATGGATAATCAGCAGAATGAGTGATTGGAGATGGAAACAGAACTCATAGCTGTGGGCCTGAAATCCCCGTTACAGCATCAGTATGAGCCTGCTCTTGGGCTTGGCATGCTGGGAACTGAGCGGTTCCATCCAGTCACAGCAGTCTTTTGGGTAGTTTTCTTCCCATGTGATTACCTACTGTGCATGTCATTCCTGCCGGGCCTCTCTGGCACCGCTCTGATGCTCCACGCCCCTTTCATAAGCTCCAGTCTCTCTGCCAAGATCCAACTTCCTGTTACTCTTTCTTATTGTTACTTTTTCACCGGATGCTGCTTGTTTCAGATAATTATACATCTAGAAGAGATATAACTGTGTGTGTGTGTGTGTGTGTGTGTGTGTGTGTGTGTGTGTGTGTGTGTGTCAACAGTTAAGGGTTAAAGGACAACCCTTCATATGAATTAGGGAATTTAAGCTTAATCACCTCAAACTGATGCTACTCAATTAGTAGTAAGGAGGTGGAATTATTGATATTGCCATGAATGTATGCTTGACTCGCACTGTTTCTTGGGGTGGGTGCACTTGTATTTTTAGTCTGTGGTGACACCAGTTCAAAACTCACAACACAGGTGAGAGCGATGTGATCCTGAAGAAGCGCCCATCGCGCACAGATTGTGTGCAGCAGCGGGAGGATGGACTCTTCCTATTGGCAGCACCTGCGCACACAGTGTCACATCAGGTATTGTTCCTGCCTGAGCCGTCTGCTGAGGCAACGTGTGTGTAAGTCGTCGCAACAGGTGAAATTCAGCTTCCTGTGGGAGTGATTTAGTTGTAGCTGGGCGAAGCTGTGTGTGTGTTAGCAACAGATCGGATCTATTAGTGTAAAACACGCAGCCCTGCTTTAAATACTCGCTGCAAAGATATCCCTGGAGTTTACTCTGTCTTGGCATGATTCCAGCTGAAAGACAAGCTGAACAACTTCTGGCATTTAACTCAATGAGAAGTTTATTTTTAAGGTTGCAGTAACTCCTTCCAGCCACATTTTACGTGCGTTGGACAAAACTCTGAAGATTATTCCATTATAGCCGGTTGGCTGCAGTGTTGGAATTCCTTGGAAAATCTAAAATGCTGAGATTGTAACATTGAAGGTTAGTGAAGCCTAACGAGTCCCCCTGATACACACTCACTAATACCTCCTGTGACCCTGACCTTGTTGGGTTATCTTCGCCTCAGATTATCATTCTTTTGAAGTTGGCGGCTGGCTTGTAACCAAATGTCAAAGAAAGGAATCTCTCTTTCTTATAAACTCCAACTTTACCGCACTGGCCTGCTTCTGCTCTGCAGCCTCGCCACATGAGCCGGTCATCTACCTGCTGCAGGTTCTGGTTAGGTTAGAAGGAGCGCCACTGCCGGCTCTAGTCCAAGGTGATGGAGTTATAATAAGTCTGACCACGGGACATGATCCTTCCTGGGGGAAGCAGCTGCTGAATAATATTGACAATCGCCACAACAGCCAGCTGGAAGGAAAACTGGTTAGCAGCCATTAAACTTTCATGAGCATAACCTGGCTGCCAGGGGGAGAGAGGCAGGGGTACACCCTGGCGCAGACAGACCACCATTCACACCTATGGGCAGTTTAGAATCCCCCGTTAATCTAACCCCATGTCTTTGGACTGTGGGAGGAAACCCACGCAGACACGGGGAGAACATGCAAACTTCACACAGAGCGGCCCGGGCCGGGGTGGAATCGAACCAGGACCTTTATGCAGTGAGGCAGCAGTGCTAACCACCACACCACCGTGCCGCCCGCAGATGATGTTTGGAATAAAAATGTTAAAGTGAGTCACCAGATACGATCAGATTTGGGTGTCACATGACACCACAACATGACGCTCTGATCTAATCCTTGTGTTTGCTCCGTAAAGCCGACCTGCACGGTGGACTTTTGTCCCTCTCCCGATTCTTAAAAACCTCGTGAGAGCCTGCAGGTTCTGTGTGTAAATACCGACCGAGCGGACTTCTAAAAGCGCTGTGATAAATTTGTCTCGTGAATCACTGTCAAGTTCTTGCCTCAGATCAGTTTCATGCAACTCGACCTCCCTTTCAAAAATAGTAATAGTGCGTAAGTTATGCACGCACGATCGCGCGTACATGCAGATGTGTCCAGTTTAAATGTTTTAAAAATGGAAACTAATTGAATATCTGTCAAGTTGACCACATTTGCTTTTTGTTCGGTTCATTTTGAACATGTTGACTTCTGTGAGCGTCTGAGGACACACACATGTCGAGGTCTGTCCCCTCACACTCCACACTCCACACACTGAGAGCTGCTCTGCAGCTGGAAGGCAACCAGTGCGTGTCACAGATCCAGATTATTGACACCGTCAGCCTGAATATAAGTGTGAAGAAAACCAGCCGTGTTCTAGCTTGATCGCAGTATATTTATGGGGGTTTGGAGAGTTGCCTTAATTTATAGCGAATCAGACACTAAAATTCCCTTTTGAAACAGCAGACTGGAGAAACAAGGGGACAGGTATTGTCGTGTATTATCTGCATCTGTTCACACCTCCTCTCGTGCCTCTGTCAGCAGCATGGCTCAGTGTCCAGCAGATCACTGAGGCTGCAGGAGGCGGTCTGCTCCTTCAGGTCAGTTTATAGGCTGACCTTTTAGTTCACATGTGCTGCTAAAACCTATTGTGTGCAGAGTGCCACACATTAAGCATGTGAACAAATCAGCAGCAACAGTAAAGTCGCACCCCCGCGAGGTGAATACCCTCTTGTTACGATGCAATCAGTCCTGGCACTCATGTGGATGTTAGTTTGATATGAATCTCTGCAAACATGGATGCAGGCCAAGCACAATGCACCTCACCCCCCTGCAACAACCGCTCGAGGAACAGGAGCCCCACGGGCTGATCCCGTTTCCAAACTCCCAGACCGATCAAGAACTGTGGGAATTCCCAACTCATGAGCTAAAAATCCTTCTGGTTGTTGTTCAGATACTGGCTTTGAATCTGGCTTTTATCAGCACGTTTTCATAAAAGGACCCAAACATAACTTATCAAAATGATCATTTTAATCATTATTTTCAATTATTGTGTGAGTTTTGTTTGGATTCCCCTTTCTTGGCCCTCAATTAGCTGCACAACAGCGGACTTTAATTGCTTTTAACTTTTTGTGCTGCGGCAGATTTTTTATGGAATATAGTCCTGTCTGCAGTATTCAAGAGGTTGCACAACAGCATAATTATCCAAGTTATTTGTAAAATGATCTGAAATTGAGCCTCAGCTGCAGTAAATTCTTGTTTCTGAGGCTCATGAATCCATTTCACTTGTTAAACATATTGTAAAGCCAACAACAACCTGAAAAACCTCAGAAACCTTTGGGTTCCCGCAGTAAGACCAGTCGGCTGGCTCAGTCCCTGCTGGTCACGCCACTTTATCTAATCGAGGAGCTCACATTCTTTCACGCAGTCCAAATCCCCCGAGGGGGGGGGGGTTATCCCAGCTGTCATAGGGCGAGAGGCGGGGTACACCTGTACAGGTTGCCAGCCAGACAACCATTCACAGTCACAGTCACACCTGTGGGCAATTTAGAGTCACCAGTTAACCCAACTAACTGCACGTCTTTGGACTGTGGGAGGAAGCCGGAGAACCCGGAAAGAACCCACGCAGACACGGGAAGAACACGTTGTACTCAAATGCTCTGAACACAAACTTCACAAATTGTTTTGTGGTGTTTTTCCAGCTTTCTGTAAAGTCACCAAAGAGAGAACATTTTCTATCGAGACCAAGATTGTTTTTTTTTGTCCACCAGGCTGTAAACAGGCTGGATCTTAACATGAGTCTATGAGGACTGACGTGCTCTTGGAGCGTCACGCTGCCGTTTTTCTTGCCTCTACAGGCACAGAGGCTGCAGATAAAACTGGCTGCTTGATCAAATCAACACATTAGATGGTAAAACTGAGTATTGGGATATCGGTCCTTCCTCTGGCTGCTCTTACTGCACAGCCGCTTTAATTGTTTTAAAGTCGGTTTCCGTGCCAAAAGAGGAGTGGGGGGGGGAATCAATGAAGTTTTAATCGTTAACTTCAGGTGATTTCCCAGCATGATGTCAGCGTTTAGCCTCCCACGGTGCTCACAGGTACAGGTATGTTAGTGACTGCAGTGACACAGAGATGCCTTTCTCATCCGTCTGGGAGGATGATGATGTCATTGGAGGGAAAATCTGTCTGGTTGCTGGGAGAGCTCAGTCTCCAGGACACAGCCGTATACAAACTGTCATTTTATCCGTCCCGAGTGCTCTGCACAGTCGAGCAGGCTTACAAAAATAGATTAAAATATAGTTCCACACCGTGCGCTATGATTTGTAGTCACAGCACGCTGCAGTACAGAGTTGTGTATCCACAAATCTGTTGCAGTGACTGATTAAAGGAAAAGGTTTGGAATAAAGAACGCTGTGCTTTGGTTTTTCCGTTGCTCATAGTTAGATGATGAGCAGGATAAAACTCTCATGCCTCGCTGTTCAATACAGAACCCCAAACAGCAGCACAAAGATAAAATCAGATGCACTTTAAAAGTTCCTGCGTGAAAACAGCCAAATCGTTAATCATGCAATCATAAATCATAAAAAGGTCTTTAAATAAGCCTCCTCTGTTTCCTGGAAGGACGTCCACAAGGACCTGAAGCGGTTACGATGGAGCTGAAGTCCATTTTGAAGGACGGAGAGAGAAAAGTTCTGCTGCAAACTGTGACTGCTTTTGCTCCTATAATGATGTGAAACTACATTTGATCTGGATGCTTTGTTCACGTGTTCACTACAGTGTATTTACTTTTAGTTTTACATATATTACTTATATATTTGCTTTCATTTCTGCCGTCCTCTTGGCTAAATGAAATGTAAATGTGCTACAATCAGAAGCTTCAAAACAGGAGAAAAGATTTTGCTTTAAAGCCGACTAATTAAAAGGTTATATCTTATTTTTACTTGGCTATACGGTCCAGCGGGATCCTGGAGGTTTTCAGGTCGTGACCCCGGAACAAGAAGCCGATGAGGCAGACATCACAACACCAACAAGTCCATCTCGGCTGATTAGAGAACAAGAAAACCCGAAGTGGAATCCACAAAGTGACAGAAATCCTCCCAGACGCTGAACAGAAGCAAATCCAGGCAATCGATCAAAGACTGAGGGGAAGACAATCAGAGGAAACTTACAGGAGACACACAAGGACACACAACCAGGATCATGGCACAAGTTGTACTCGTAGGTTTTCATTAGTTCACAAGAACTTCATAAAGTCTTCCTCAAAGGGCTTTCACTCTTTGTCTCCCTGTTTTCAGTCTCACCTGAATACTTCTGGCTCTTCATCGCTCAGCGTAACCGCTGCAGGAGGGAGCGCAGAGGTCCCAGTCTTATGTTTGTCCTGGGGGTGTGGAGCAGTGGTGCTAGCACCCTTTTTCTGGCACGCTACAGTAATCCTGACCAATGCCAGGAATGTCAGTGGGGGGGGGCTGACTGGCATCCTCTCTGTTTGTCTGCAGGGATTCAGTAACAACATCTGTGCTCATTTCTGCCTCGCCTCGTCTGAAACAGAATCAATCATCACAGGTGGTTCATTTTTAAAATGTGCACTGGAGGCGCACGGTGAGTGTTGTAAGCACCACAAAATAGTGTGCGTATTCAGAGCTCCTGCAAAAGTTACAAGCTCAACAAGTATTTGAAGATATGTTGTCATCACTTCTGTTTATTGTGTTGATGTTAGTGGACATGTTCAGTGTGAGTAAAATTCTTGTGGGTGTCCTGAGAACAGAGTGTCGCTGTCAGAGCCACACAAAAGGAAAACACGGATGCGAACGACAGCGGGCCGTAAAACGTTTGTCATCCTGACACATTCTGTGAATTCCTCCGCTGTCGTGGTCGTCCTGAAAACTGCTCGTTTGCTCCTCCTGAAAGTGTGCACGCACACACGCACACATGTATTCATCTGCAGTTGCCTTCTTTTATTTTCCTTTTCCAGGAGCTTCATGTGATGCATATGCAATCAAAATGAGGTCTAATGAAATAATCATGTTAAGATTATAAAGCTTCCAATAAAAAGGAGTAATTACATAAATGCTTCAGCGCGTAACATGCAATTAAATGCAGCAAAAAAAAATAGTGCTTATAATATTCAAAGGTTTGACCAACAGATGCTGGAGCTTAGTGAGTGAGTGAGTGTGTGTGTGTGTGTCTGTGTGTGTGTGTCTGTGTGTGTGTGTGGGGGGGGGGGGGCCAAAACGGGTGCATGGGGTTTTTTTACAAAAAAAAAAACAAAATTGGATAAAAGGCTGCGGA
>VUQK01008979.1:13531-23662 GCA_015106715.1 Bujurquina vittata | reverse complement strand
GATGGTCCATGCATGCATGGGCTATGCATGGACCATGCATGGGCCTAATGTAAAGTCAACCATCTGGGTCCAAATGAGCACATTATCAGGGTCTTTTAATATCTATCTGAGCCAACACCAAGTGACAGCGCCTCTACCAACCCACTATGTGGAAGTGTAACTTGAAAAAGTGCAATGCAAAGTGACGCATGTTCACTTTTGAACTCAAAGCACAACTTTTCCTTTGGCAGTGAACATTCTCACAGCTTTTTTCCCTCCTGAGTGGTGGTCACCAACTGGCCCCTAGCGTTACCCCCGCCTAAGAGGGAAACCAGCTACAGAGACCAATTTTTTAATATCAGGTTGTACAGTAAGTGTGCTTATTTCTGGTGAGTGGTTTGAGTGTTTAAACATGGCTTGTTTTTGTAGCCAGGCTTAAGTGGCCATTCCACAAATTGTTGTTGGTTTTTTTAGCACTTTCACACTGGCTTCAGTTTTCATTCCCTGAGGTTAACCTTGTCTCACCATTTGGAACCGTATATTTTTGTTTTCTGACACACAAGGACAAAAATCATTAAGCTTTTCATTAGCCAGCTTGATATCCCAAAAAGACAAATAATGTACCTTTTGAATACCTAAACATAGCCTTTTCCGGGTGCTGAGGACCAGGTGGTTTTTAGTTCTCAGTGAACTTGTTTATGTACATGGTCGTGTGTGCGTTTTTGGACATAGTTCAGCGTGTCCCTTGTCAGGAGGGGAGTGTTTAACAAATGACTGCCAACCTGGGGACACAGGGGCCAGGGACCTCTGCTAGGGAGTTGGCCAACAATAAATCTCAAAAATCAATATGACATTGCCCAAAGTAATAAGTATCAATGATTTTAAACCGGAATAAGTCCCCTGGGGTGAAGAATGATAAAATTCTCTGAGCTTGGAGCTGAAAAAACATCCTGAGGATGAAGGATGGAGAAGAGGAAGAAAATGAGGAGGGGGAAAGAAAGAAAAGCGATTATTGATGCTTTTTGCACAGAGGGCCTGCAGTGGGGTTGGAATCTCTGTTCTCTTTTCTCTCTTTGTCCCTTGTGCTTTTTTCCCTTCTTTCCTCCTCTTAACTTTCATCCGTCACTCTTCTTCTGTCTCATCTAGTCTTCGCCACGTCGCCCCGTGTTTACACTCTCGCCTTCAAGATTCATTTTGCTGCATTTTTACCTTTCATGCTTCCTCAGTCACAGTCTTTGCAACTCTTTCACTTTTTTTGTCTTTAGCATTTCTGTCGCTTCATCTTTTTTTTAACCTGTTCTATTCTTTCTACCCACACGATTTAGTTTTGATTGGCAGCGACTCTCTTTCCTTTTCTGCCTTCTAGTTTACTAATAATGATCCATTAGACGGCAGAATCTGCAGATCAAATTTCAAATTAAAAACCTCTGGACCCCACACTCGTACAAAGACAGAGCTTTTCCTATTATAAATTTTAAATTGTTGTTTGAGGGACTTATTAAAGTTTTATTCAGCCTTCACCATTCAGGAGATAATAAAAATACCATAACATATTAAAGCCCATTAAAGAACTCTCACATTAAATATTTACACTCATTCCTGTAAAATTAAGTTAAACATCCATCAGATTTAGAGGTCCTGTAATGTCTCTGCACCTACCTGTGCATATGGAAGGAGACACAAATGAGCTGAGGGAAGAAAACTTCATGAGCTTCATGGCGACTGCGTATAGGAGCCCATCAGCTGTTGTCTGATCAATTAGTCTTTGGGGTGTTGTGTGTGCTGGCCATTGTTGACAAATGATGATACATTTTCAAAAGCCGTTAAAAAAGAAACTCATCCTCAGACAATAGGTGACACTTTCAAGATAGCATTTCAGGAAATAAGTGAGTGATCAACACTGCAACCCCTCAACTGCAAACAGACTTCAATCCAGAAACCAGACAATCCCCGCTATCAGAAATCGTGGCCCGTTCTCTTCAGTTTCTACATATTCACATGCAGATAAGCACATTAGCTGCTAACTACTTATTTGTTAGCTGACAAAGATTCTGCACAAAAGACGTATCAGTTATGTTCACTTGGTGGGAGTTTCTTTGTTCATTATATTCTTTCTCCATGTGACAGTCGCTGCTGGCAAGAGCACCTGGCTGATTTGGATTACATGTGCAGTGGCTGCAGGTCTCTGGAACGGTGGCCTGTGCCCTTTGCTGAAGACAGTATTTAATCACTTTTTCGCCTCTTCCTTGGCGCTAGTCGAAAACATGTTGAATGGCAACCCTGCCATGCTTGAAACATCTGGGCCCCTCTGTGGGTAAATGTCAACAAATAGCATTCAGTCAGCATTTTGAACATTTATCTGCCTCACAGTTTCTCTTTGCAGAGTCCGCTCTACCCCCTTCCAGTTCAGCTGCATCTGCCCTGGGTTTCCCACTGGAAGTATTTTAAACCCAGATAACTCCCTAATGCCCTCACACTCACTGCAGCCAGAGCTCCACAGGCATTCATTTCAAATATTTTTTTTCCAGCAGATAAATGTTGGCATCTGAAATAACTCGCATTCAAAGGAATGCAAACCTCTGAATGCAGAACAGGCAGCCTCATTTTGGCTCCAGTGATACCAGAAGGCACAGTGAGGCTGGCAAGCCTGACAGCTGCACAGCATAAATTTCACCATCACCGTACCCACTCACTTGGTAAAATGTCCATCCGTCCATCCCTCCATGCATCCACCCATTTACCCATCCATCCATATAGCCAGCCAGTCAGCCAGCCATTAATTAATAAATTAATTAGAGAGTAATATTGGACAACTGACATTGGGTAAAAGGCACTATGCACCCTAGAAAGGCTATATGTTAAAGTTGGTAATCAAAGAAACAACCTTTTAAATATCCACAACGTTGCCAACTGCTTATTTGGGCTTGATTTGGAGTTCAGGCCATAAACGTATGCAAACGAATGGCATAGCTTCCAGGTCTGAAGCAGGATGTCATTGGGCCTTATGGGCACCTGTATTCTACCTGGTGTTGGGGGTTCGCTACTCGTTGTGGATTTTATTCTGGTCATTGGCTATCTGTATATGAAGGTGTAAAATGTGCAGGCAAACTATGCTTTCCATTTTCCATCAACAGTCTGAGTTGTTCACCAGCAGAGCAGGTTTTGGTTGCATGGAGGTAAGCAATTTTTGTGTGGACGGCAAAAGAAGGACTGCATCTGGCAAACTGCAATTTTGAAAACATCAGCAATAATCTAACGATGACTGAGTTTTTTTTAAAAATATACCTGGATTCAGAAACAGTAACTGGCAGATGGAAGAAGAGCTGTTAATCCATATCTGCATATTTAGGCTAAACCAGGTGCCCTGAAAAATTGCCAGCAGACTAATTTAGGATTTGATTTGATTTTTTCCACTACTTTGACTCTATTTTTATATGACCACCATAACAGCAACTTGGAAAACCAGCCAGCTGTTAGAGAACCAGAGTACCATGAGACTAAAGGGCTGATCTAGCTGGATGATATAAGAGTGTGTCTGCTGGTTAATCAGTTGCAGATGGCTTCATTTTCAAAGATGGAAAAAAAACCCTTCTAGAATACATTTCCAGTTATTCCAGGCCATTAACCTATGTGGGTGGGCCATCCAAGGGACTGCGGGAAACACTGGATGTTAACCTGAGCCTGAACCTGAAGCCCAGTGAATGTTAACAGCCTAGGAATATACCACTTTAATTGCAAAACCCAATATCAGCTAAGCATATGATAAAATTGATCACGGTTTGTGTCAAAAAGGCATCAATTTATTATTTATACTGGCAAATAGTGTACAGTTCAATTTGCCATAATAGCCCTGAGCAAGCGGTCAGAAATACCTCATGATTCTGGGGCCTGCTGATCACAGATCTGGCCAGTGGTTGGATGCACTTTGAGCTGAAACGGTTGACTTTAGAGAACGCTCTGAAGCAGCCCCTCTGAGGCTGCCATTATCAGGAATGAACAGATTTGAACTAAAAGGCAAAACCTTACAGACCATACAGGGATAAAGGATGTTCACAGAGTCTCTGGAGACTAACTGACATCGTTTTTCAATGAGCCTTTGAGCCTTGGGCTGCCCGAGACGCTCGGTCAGGGCATTCCACAGCTGAGAGGATCAGAGAGCAATGTCCTCATGAAAATCTCACCCCAGATGCTGGAGCGGCTCCAGAACAAACAGTATTCCTAACTTTGGAGTGACGTAAAAGTATGCATGGATGACAGTAAGGCTGTGGTTTTGTTTGGAATAAAGCAGTGGCAAAAAATAGCAATTGCAGCAGCAATATGGGCGGTTTGCAGTATGAGATAGCAGCAGTGGGGGGGTGATGGTTTCATACAGCATGAAGACTACAGAGAACTCACCTACCGTACAGATCACCAGTGCCTTTCGTGGCCTTTGTTAGTCTGAACAAATTCTGTCAGACATAAGAGTAAAATCAGAAGAGAACAGTAAATCTCAAAGGTCATCAGGTGGGGAGGAGGGTGCACCTTTCCTAAAAGGCTCTGTGGACATTTGGACAGGATTGGGAATGCCAAATGGTGGGAGAGATGAGATGGAGGTGAACCGCAGCTGTGTGTGTGTGTGTGTGTGTGGGGGGGGTGTTGAAGAAATGAGAAGCTTAATTTCCTCATCGCTCTGCTCACTCTGCTCATGTCTCTTTCCACCCTTACTTCTTCTGTTCATCATTTCATTTCGCAGCCTGCTCTCATTATCTTTTTGGTCCTCAGCTCATTTCATCATGCGCGCCATCATACCCTATCTCAGTTCTTGCACTCCTTCCCCTCTTTGTGCGTCTGTCACTGTCTCTTCTGAGCAGATTAGCAGCCGTCAGACGACACGTCGATGCCGACTCGTGGCCCTGTGTGCTCTGAGGTGAATCTTATGTAAAATCTTTGAGTAAAATCCTCTTCGACTTTAGCTGGCTAACAGCATAAGGTGCACCGTTTGCTTTCAGGTTCAGTGTGCTGTGAATCAACAACAATACTGTTTCAATCAATTTTAAGTAACCTGAAATTTTGCGTATGAACCTCATTACTGTTAAACTTCCGTAGCTCTCTATTCCTGTTATCCGGGTTAGCTCATTTTTGGAAGCATCTTTTGTACCAGCAGCATCTGTTTTTGAAACTCGGACACCTCAACAAGACAACCCGAAAAGAAAGAGGCTCTGAAACACACGGTTAATACAAAACCAACACATCATGCCTTTTCCAAATTTAAGTAGTTTTGGCACCTAAATTAGCTCAGGTTTCGCACTTGTGTTCACATCCATGAATGAGTAAATGCTGCTCATTGTGCTGCAGGCGATTTGTGTTCATGAACACGTCAAATCAAAATGAGTCTGCTTTTGTGACTGCTGTGATGCTCTGTTACGCACAGTGCAGCGAGGGCGGAATTGGTCTCTTTTAATTACGACTGAATGTGCCATGAAATTAAAAGCATGCACTTAGTTTGACTTTGTGATTAACCTCACGTGAGTCTTCTTAATATCTTGGATCTTCAGACATTTAAAAAAAAAGCCCTTTCTTCTTGATCTTCTGACCGTTTCCCAAGCATCTTCATGGAGCCACGAGTTACACCTGGGCTCCCTAGAGGACAAACCTTTTTTATTTGGGAAATGTCTTCATGTCATTTTATCTTTTTCCTTTCAGGTCTGAGACCGTTGGAGTTTGAGTCTTGTTAACACAGAGAAAGGTTTCTTTAAAAGCTGACTCATCTGACTTGCTAATAATGAATCTGTAGTGTTACAGTTTAGTGTTGCCACTTGCCAGATGGTTTTAGCTCACGTAGAGAACAGACAAGAGAGCTTTTTTAGGTCAGATTAGTCGGCTGCACACAAGCACATGCAACTTGATAGCATGCTTCCTGTCCACGTTCTGCCCTCTATGTGTAGAAGAACGAGGTAAAGGATAAGTAGAGGATGAAGGTCAAATTGTTTTATAGGAATTCTGTATTTCCACAGCTGCTTTTAAGGCATATGGAAAGCGATAACAACAAGCAGGTTCTCACAGGCAGTGCAGTCATATACTAAGTTAACACAAGTCATGTTGTACATGCAGCTTTGACACACATGGCACTAAGTGATCAGAGCTGTGAGACCAAAGAAGGTTTATTATACCTGTCTTCACATCCAGCCTCACTGCAACTCAAGATTTACAGGATCACATGAATGTCCTGCATGTTCTCCACTGACTGCAGATCGTCAGCATCCAGGGACTGTGCTGTTTAGGACCCTCTTGGCCCAAATGAATCTGAAACACAACAGGTTTCTATGTCGAGCCATAGAGCCACGCCTTCTGCTTGAAATGCTAAACACATGCAGCCACCATATCACTATGTCTTAAATCACATGCCACTTACTATTTGGATTCTATAATCGCATTCACACCAACAAGTATGAAGTGCTGTATGTGCACCGGTATGGTGTCTAATAATAATAATAATCAGCTCCTTACTGAGGAGGACGAAAGACCAAGCAGATTTTAGCCAGTAGGGAAAGGATATGTTGGCGGCGACGATAGCAATGCTAAATGCTAGCTTACAGGGCTTTATTGCCACAATGTTGTTTGCGTTATGATATTGTTGGAACTTTGGTGTTAAATTGTGCTCTTCTGGGTAGAAAAATTAAGAATTACAGAAGCTTAAAAAGTGTAATTTTTGCTGGAGCAGCTAAGACAAGAAACATGGTAATAATGCTGAAAGTCTAAGCGCTACACAACTAAGTATGTATGTCACATGGTGTACTACATGGAAGTATACTGGAGCAAATATCTGAATTTAGGACGTCTGCTTTGTAGATAAAGCGCACTCTGCTTTTCTACTAATGTGCTTCACAGCAGGGCGAATGACATACAGCAAGAAATAAAAGACTAAAAAATAAATAAATTTTGCCCAAATCCAAAAACCTGACTAATTTTTAAAAAAAGCTACCCTAATGTGTTGTTAACATATCTCTGATTCTTTGTCTGGTATTTTACTGAAAGCTTCCAAACACAAGTAGAAATGTAGCCCATTTCCTGTTCTCAGAAATATACAAGATGATGCAGAATAAAAGGGTTTCAAAAAGATGATGCCAAAATGAACCACAATATGCAGCCTAAAGCTAAATTCATATAAAATAATATATACCCCCCACGCCCCCCAAAAAAGAGAAGGAAAAAAGAAAACTGAACATAATGCTGGCATTTCTCTCACATCTCATACTCATTAGCAGAGTGTGAGTGTGCTCACCCACCGTTCCTACAAGCTCTGTGCACTAATTAAGAAAAGCTGGTAGATGCCTGCTGGACGCCGTGTGTGTTTTTGCATTGTGGTGAATTTCTAAGCTGTAGGTTAGAAGATAGATTGATAGAAATGTCATGCAGATCAAATGAAGGGTAAAAATAATGGTAAGCATGCTATGTGACAAACGGAAGAAAGAAACACAGAAAAATCTGTTTTTTTATGTAACTGTTTTCCCTTTGATTTTTCCTGAGCGCAGGTTTGCTTGTTTGGAAAGAATCAAACAGGGTTGCAGCAAGTCCACGTGTCTGTGTGCGGCAGCAGTTTGCGTGAGGTTCATTGCTGGGGGATTGCCTCTTGACTAATTACGCAGGTAGGCAGTGCAGACTGTGAAACTCCTGCACAGGAGGAGCTGATGGCCATTAACACGACATCTGCCTCCACTTTAATCTTTCTTAGCAGGAGAGCCGTGGACTGCTAGAGAAAGAGACAGAGAAACAGAGTTGGGATATTGGATAGAAAGGATTAAACATTTAAATCAGGACAGCAGATGTAAAACTTGAGGGAGAGAAACAAAGATGGGAGCAAAGGGAAGCTGAGCGAGATAAAAAAGAGCAACCAAATTGGAATCTGGAAGAGGTGAAAATATGAACGAAGCTGGTGTCACTGTCATTTTCAGGTAGTTACTTTTCAGTCTTTATTTTTCTTTCATTAAAGCCAGTCTTTTGTTCCCCTTACACAAAATACTTTTCAGCCACAGAGAAGAAAAACAGCAGAGCCTGAGTTACACATTTGAAAGGAGGAAAAGTTTTGCTCTCGCTTATTTTTCCTTTCCCTTCTCTGATATCAGGTGTCCTTTCATGTGCACGCTGCAGACACAATCGCCTCCCGTCTCCTGCTGAAATGCTGTGAGCGTGTTGGTTGAGTGCAGCTGGATTGGTTTACAGTTGCTCATCTCCCAGCCAGACTCTAACGGGATATTTGCGGTGCTGAGAGTTTCAGATGTCTTTGGAGCCCCCGCGTGCTGTCAACCGCTGCTTCTGCAGGCTGCCCAGGAAACTGAAACCTTCATTTCCCCCCAAAAGTCAGATTGTTGTAGTTTTTCTGTTTTGTTGAACAATTGTCTGTCGGCTAGAATCGTATCCTACCCT
This sequence comes from Bujurquina vittata, assembly GCA_015106715.1. Lineage (NCBI taxonomy): Eukaryota > Metazoa > Chordata > Actinopteri > Cichliformes > Cichlidae > Bujurquina > Bujurquina vittata. The sequence continues at coordinate 15,280 of VUQK01008979.1, read as the reverse complement.
GCAGACGATGAGTCTCCCACTGGAAACATTTTGGAAACACTTGTTCGGTCCGAGAATTCCTGGAGGGTTTGTTTTTTTCAGCTTTCTGTGTAGCTTTTTGTAACTTTAATTTGATTTCCAGCTAGCTGCACATTCTCACTAATATCTGTAAACTTTCATTCACTCGTCTCTACATTCTGCTGCATTACAGCATCTCCATTTAAGATGAGAAGTTTTCTTCTTTTCTGTTTTTTTTATTATTATTTGCAGACTCACTCAGGTAATAGATCTTTGCCAAAATTCTCACCTGACCTTTGGACTTTTAGCAGTACATCGAATAATTTTAGCTTTTGTTGTAATGCACAATAACACTGAAATATGAACCTGGAGATGAGTGGGAGTTTTTAAAGAAGATGTACCGCGAGTCACTGAGGTTATAGTGTGGGCGACTCTCGTTGCTAATATCTGTTTGAATCAAGCAGAAACCTGCAGGTACAAATTTGGGCAGTAACGCATAGTTTTTGTTGTTTTGTTTTTCTCAGAAAAGATATAAATGGCAAGTTAGTGTCAGTCTCAGCAATATATTATTGCAGTATTTTAAATTAGATCTATTCTGCTTCTGTTTTTTATTATCCGTCATATATACACTGTTGCAGTGTTGGATGCTTTTGGAAGTTTCAACTGATGAGTTCATAACATAAAAATATAAGAAGAAGTATGACTCATGCAAAGGTGCTGCAGGGAAGTCCAAGAAAGGAAAAATCAGAATAAGAACTCTAAGAAAAGCTTCGCTGTGCTGCTTCAGTCTTTGGTTTTATACACAGTCCACCTTCAGTTTGGTCTTCAATGACACAGTGCTGTTGCTTTGAGAGCAGGTGGCTGACAGCGAACATAGAAGAATTTCCTGTGTCTTTGTCTTGAGAAAAGTTAGTTTTTATATTAAGCTTTGGAACATCGTCCATTTGCACTGCGACGTACCATCCAATGAGTTTGGCACCAGTTGGCTAAATCTGAGCGGGAGGCCCAACACATAGAACAGACACTGTCCCTTTAAGTCACACTTGGGCTTCAGCCCAAAACGCTTCTGAGGAACTCGTGCCGACTAAAGTCTCGTTTCACACACAGTCAATGTGAAGGAATTGAAAAATCAGGGTACGATATATAGAGGTTTAGTTAGCACTGGACCACCGTGATCAAGCCATGTGTGGTGACAGTAGTGACTTAATGCAGAGTTAATACAGAGAATCAGTTCATGAAATAAGGATGAGGACATATTGAGGATGGATGGATGGATATTACATATCACAGCATAATGTCAACCAGCACTGTAGTGTAAAGCATATGCTCCTAACAGTACTGTAATATTTTACAGTAATAACAGAACCAGGATTGTCATGGGACCTGTCCAGGTTGTATCCTGCCTCTGGCCCCAATGAAGCTGGGATAGGTACCAGCACCCCCACAACCCTGAATTGGATAAGCAGAAGATAATGTACAGATGATGGGATTATCAAATACACTGTAAAAAAAAAAAGACTGTTCAATGCTGCAAATCTAACTTCCAGCGCTTTAATGTGATTTAACAATAAAATGTTGTGTGTTTATTTTAGTTGTGGATCAAAGGCCTGTATTGCATTAAGATAAATATGCCTGGGATGACCATAAAGTCATCATTCATAAATTGGTTAATGAATAAATTGCACTATAAAAAAAAAAAAACCCATGGGCAGCTTCCATTAAATACAGAAAAAAAAATCGGTGTAATTTTCA